>JAJJHQ010000187.1:3216-17557 GCA_021223825.1 Drosophila ironensis
CCGAGATATGGCAAAAAATTACTGAAAAAACTTTAAACGGCCAAAACTAGGTGAAGGAGTGCTCTAATCGCGAAGAGGACTTTAATCCGTGATTACCCCAAAATTATGGGAAAAATCGAAAATCGGTAATTTTTCTCAACTTTGCCAGCTCATAACTTTTGCAAAAAAAATCACAGAACCACGGGGTAACTGTGATCCGAAATCAGAGAGAGTCGACGTAGGCATGTTCGTTCAACTCAGAGCTCAGTATTTCGTAGAACTTTCTTGGAGTTACCAAAATTATTCACTTGTCGAAAAATTCCTATTTTTTTACACACTTTCAAAATAGTATCCAATATGTATAGATCAACAAGGGGAAATTCGCGCAACTCTTCCGTAGGACACCGAAGCCGCGGCAGAACCTCGAGCCCAAGTGAGTATTAATATCCGTTTGGGGCTTCGATTCCTTCTAATGAGTGGTTGCCCATTTACCAATCATCTCCCAGGTCCTATTGTGCTGCCCGCCGATATTGAACATAGATTTCAGCGTTATAGGGAGACAACGAGGCATGTTAATTGGGTAGTAAATCTATTAGAAAGCTGTACAGGCAAATTAATCTTGGAGATTATGTTCTTTTTGTGTACGCTTAGTGTTTATACAGCTCGAGTGCCTTCTTTGCTGGCCTATGACGTGGTAGCAATTTTGCTTCTTCTTCAACTCGGAATGCAAGCTGTAACTATGAAAACAGAATCAAGAGATATAAAACTTCTAAGAGGTATCACCAGCATTATAATAAATTTGTATATGCTGCAAGTAGAATTATACAAGCCATTTGACTTGGAGAGCCTTTGGGCCACGGTTGTAGGATTCGCACCTTTAATAGGGTTTAATGTGTACTATATATGGCGACATCTCCTTTATTAAAAACACAGCACAAGGCTCGGACAAGGGGCAACCGGCAAGACCAATAGCGGGTCGTCGCCAAACCGGAAGGAAGAAAATGATCAGACTTCGGCGGAGCTTCGCGCGATGTTCTCCCATCTTATAACCAGAATAAATTACAGTTTTTGTATATTATTTATGTTTTTAATGGGGACTATACTGAACACAAGTTCGCTTTAAAAATTTGCCACCACCCCCCGCACCTTCAGAAATCGCGAAATTCTATGGCGTCCACTAGAGACACTAAATTTGAATAGTACATTGTTGGAGCCAATATCTATTTGTGTTGGGAAAATCAGACAGTTACGCCTACTTCCGGTCGCCCAAGTGACAGTGGATCGTTGGCGTGGGGAAGCTGGTGGATCCGATGCCAGGGATGCGCTTCCGTCCAGGAAGTAGGCGCTCAGGTCGACGTCTGGCGGGGGGAACTGGTGGGAAACTAGAGAAGGGGGAAGGGAAACAATTAGTTTACTTACCCAAAAAAACAAAGAACCAGGTATTTATAGTCGAGACACTCGACAATAAAAGTTCTTACTTGTTTTTTTTCGGCAAGGGGACAGGGAAGGGGCTCTTAATTAAAACGAAATGTTCACAGCCGCTTGGGCAATTCAGTTAGTTTCAATCTTCCCGTTCAGGTGAGCAGCGCCCGAAAAAATCCAAGTGCCATATATAACTCATAACGATTGGGGGGTTGGGCGGCTGGGGGAGGTTGGGAGGAAATAGGACAAAAAAGTCGGGAACAAACAAAGAAATAACACACAAACAGGAGCTGGGAAAAAATTGGTCAGGCCAATGGCTAAGCAGTCGGCTTCCCCGAAAAAAAAGCCGCAAAAAAATAATGCAACTTTATGCGTGGGAAAAAAACTCGGGCAGCAGATGAGGGGCGGGAACTCCGATTTTTTGCGCTGAAAGAGGGCAAAAAGCTAAACAATGACAGCTGCAGCTGACGCAAGGGGTCAGGGGTCAGGGGCCCGTGGGGCAGCATTCCCTGGAATTTACTTACGGTCGAACGCACTTCATCTGGAAACCATAAAATTGAAAAATGCTGCAACGAACAAGGCAAAAGCGAGGCCATGGCAATGGGGTTCCTTTTTTTTTTATTTTTTTGGTGGGGCCATAAGGGGCTGGGGTTGAGGGTTGAGGGTTGAGGGTTGGGGCTTGGGTTTGGTTTTTAAACCGCACAAAAGTCATTTGAGCGCCGTCGTTAACATGTCACAGACACCCAAACACACACGTCGACTTGCAAGCCGGCAAACAATGCAAAATGCCATAGAGATGACAGCGTGAGCCCTTTTCCCGAATCAGAAAGAAAGTTGCTCACTTTTGGGTGCGACTTGGAGGTAAAAACATGGTCCTATAGAGCTTAATATGCTGTGCACCTAGTGTTAAAAGCAACCGAAATAATACATTTTCTGACGGCTACCAAGAGGTAAGAACTTACCTTTTCAAAAAGGGATTATAAAAATAGGTCCTGAGAAACTATCTTTAAAACTGTTGATTATATGGACTTACTTGTAATAATTTTGAGGTAATTGAAAGCTATGGTAGGTTATATAAACGAGGTATCCAAAGTGATCTTAAAAAGCAAAAATATTGATCACTATCATAACAGTTTTCCGTACTTTCCGGAACTGATTGGAAGCAGCAAACAACTAATATCTATGGTCAACACATCTCTGAATTGGCAGGACCAACAGTGCGGCCAAAACAACAACATCATGACCATTATTGCCATCACCAGCGTGGCCATGATGGCCATCAGGAGCAGCAGTTGGCCTTTTCTTTTGGCTTAGAGCTTGTGGTGGGGCTGCTCCTGCTCCTGCTCCTGCACCGGCTCCGGCTCCGGCTCCTTGTCCGGCGAGAAAGGCAACCGCAAAATGCGCGGGCCACATGTCCATTTGGTTCGCTGTTCGCTTTTCATTTGGCGATCGGCCCCCGCAACCCCGCAACCCCTTAACCCCCTGACCGCCATGGACCCGCCGTTAACCGCCCACATATGACTTTGTTCATTTCGTTTGTTTTACAATAACAACAGGCCCGTACGGGCTCGGGGACGGGGGACAGGGCGGAAGTTGTTGCAATGGTGAAAAGTGCGCTCATAATTAAAATGTTTGGCAAGAGCGAAAAAATACGGGGGAAATAGAGAAAAATTACGAAAAAAAAAGAACTGACAGAAGAATAAGCGGCGTCCAAATGGGAAATGAAAAGGAGGAAAACGCTTGCCAGCTAAATGAAATGTTAACGGCAAACGGCAAATGTTAATGGCGGTCATTTCACTCACCCCTTTCGTCTACAGACCTTTATCCTTTTTATGCATTTTCCGGGTGCCCCAAAGATAATGAGAACTCCCTGACAAATCAGAAATAGACCGAGATCAGATGGGATACTTCCCAGTAAGAGGTAGGACAGTGTTTAGTAAAGCTTGCGAGTCCTTTTCGCATAACCCAAGGCAAACGGGGGAGGATAAAACAATACCATACCATGCAATTGTATGGGATTTTTTTCACAAACTGTTGTTTTTCGCTGGCTGTTTTCTTTGTGAGCATTTTCACATTTGTCGACTATGCGAGCGCGTAATTAATTTCCCGCCGCTATTATTTGCATTGCAACCACAGCAGCAGCGCAGCAGCAGCAGCAGCAGCAGCTACAAATAAAAAAAAAACTAGCCACGACAATGGTAGCCGTTGGCATTTTAATTACTAGCATGGGAATTAATTATGAAAGTGGCAGCGCGCGGGGTGTGAATCAAGGAGGTGCCGTTCCGAAAGCATTGCCAGGCATTAAGGACATTGATTGCTGCAGGAATCGGCAAAAGGAAAAGTCATGCGTGCTGGCGCCACCTATGGTGGTCGTAAATCATACGCGAACTGATTTAGACATTTGATCAAGACTGCGCCCTCTCCCCCCCTCACACCGTCACTCTCACCCTCCCTCTGGGTGCTTGTTGTCACCAAGCAATGCCTTTATGTTATTGAGCTGCATTCCCGGCTAATTGGTTGCCGGCAAATAAAACCAGAGCCACCACGGCCCGCAAAGCCAGTGGGAAAACAAATCGAGAGCTTTCACTTTACTCATTAGCATATCAATTAAACGCAACACGCACATTGAGCGGCCGACAGGGGGGCGGAGTGAGAGATGGAGGCGGGCGAGGCCAAGACCAGGACTAACTTTTCTTTGATGAAACTTTATCCTGGCGCGCACACACTCGCCCGCACGCATGTCGTTAAGGCCAAAGCTGTTTGTACACAGTTTGACTTTTATTATTTTAGTTAAACTTCTTTTGCTCTCAGCTCTCAGCTCCTGCGAGGGCGATGGCGATGGCGAGGGCGACGGCGAAGGCGAGCCGGCCGAGAGGGGCCAAAGTGCTGAACCCAAATCAAAGGCAGGACATGTCAAGTGTGGGGATGTGCGTACTAGGGTGGACCTGCAAGGCAGCCACTACTTTCGGTTACCATAGGAACTAAGGCAACACATAGTCTATGAGTTATGTTACCAAACAAAACGAGTTTTTCCCTCAATACCTCACATTGGGGGCCCACAGTGCGTATGGGTGATGCATTTCCCCTATTTGGGCTCTCCTATCTTTTATTCTTGTTAGATTTTTATTTGAATAATTTAGGGCAAATATTTCAAGGTTTTGACCAATACTTGATATATTTTATACCTTAAGATATTCAATAATTTAATGATTAACCAAACATTTATTTGGGTAATGTTTGGCCTAGATAGATTAATTTATCGTAAGCCTCTCAGAGATATAAAAGTTGGGCAAATTTTATTGGCTTCCTGGGTGAAAAGTCTTAGTGTGTCCTTCAAGGATCCACCCCAAAATCCATGTGTGCAAGCTTGAACGTCTTATGGGCTTTCGGTGGGTCCTGGCTTTATTGATATCCTGGCCTGGCCAAAAGCAAACGCCGCCTGTCGGCAGCTGCCAGGCCAACTTAATGCCTGTCTATCCGTCCCTTCGGCCGTCCGGCCCAGAGCTCCAGCTCCTGTCCATATCCTGTCCATCCTGTCCATCCTGTTCATCCTGCCGGCTTGTTTTGTTCGTCCATTGGCCACTAATTCATCAAATTTAGCTCAAAACTGAAGATTAATGACATACGTGTGGCATATTACGAAACTTGGTGACTTGATGAAATTTATTATTGTGCCCGCCCCCACGCTCCTGCGGACAATCCGAGCCGCCACTTTAATCCTCTCCGCAGTCGTAAAGCATCCGAGCTTATGTCCTGCGACTGTTGCAACTCCTTTTCGGCGCCCCGATCCTGCGCGCAAGGTAATTAGTTTCGGAAGCAATCAGTTTCGGCCACTTGGTGGCCCAGTGATTGGATTATATTGCCAGCGAGAGATACTTCTTAGGGGGCGATGAAATTTGTTAGCATACCCGCAGCTTACTCGCTTCTTTTGCTTAAGTTTTGTGGTCATTCAAGCGCTTTTTTACTTATTCGACTTTCCCGCCCAGTCCCAGTCCCACATATTTCACGTGTCTAACGATGTAACCAATAAAAAATGCATCGCCCCAGGAAGTGGCAGCAGACATCCTGCCGGCAGAGCAGGGGGGCTGGTCGCTGCCCAAGTGACAGTTTGCCAAGTGGTCAGCCATGGCCAGGGCACACCCGGCGTTGCATCTCAAGGATGCTTTTCAAGGCTGTCACCGGGGCTAGGAGCTCCCACTACCGCCGGCTCCCTCCCAACCCCCTGGGAGCCTGACACGCTGCACTTTTGGCCATATTTTATGTTGCAATGTCAGAGTCACAGCCAGTGGCTAGTTGGTCCGATATTAATGATGGAATTCCTCGGGAGAGACAACACAGCAGACAGGATAATGCCCTGAATAAGTTAGAAGGCTGGCGTTGCGTCTGAATAAGCAGTCTTTAAAGCATTTAATTGAGAATCCTTTAAACAATGTCCCGGGTCCCACACTCCTTTGGCACCCTAATGATGCGGCAATCTGCCCGAGCTCATGAAATTAGGCAACGGAATGTCCGGCGAAGGGACGGTGGCCACAGGTAGGCTTCGGGCCTAATGCCAGGTGATTTGTTAGACTGCCTTCCTTCCTTCCTTCCGGCGGGCCGGCCGGCGACCTTTGTCCCCCCTCCGCCTCCCACGGGAGCTTGTTTAGAGTCCGTTTAGGTCCTGCTAAGGCATTCACCTGAAAAATTCGACAATACCAGGGACACGACCTCCGCTTACGTTTTTTCTCACCTTCCACGACGACGTCCAACCTCCCATCTCACACCTCGTTCATCCCAAACGCAACCTCATCTTCAGCTCTTCATTCCGCATCCTTGTCGGGGCAAATTTGCATGCCATTTGTCCTGAATTTCATTCAAGATTTATTTAAATTTTCCTGGCCTGCGTGCGAACTTTGGCCGCATCATTTTCACATCTTTTAAAGGCCATGTCGTTGTTTTGTTTTACGGCGTTGATATGATAATTTGCTTACTCGCCTGCTCAGCTAACCGTTTGTTGTTGCTCCCGGTTTCCCTGCAGTGAGCTCCTTGTTTTTTGGCTAATGCTGCGGTCGACTGTGGCCAACAGGGCGTGGAGGAGAAGGTGGAGTGCGTCCTCCGTCCTCCGTCCTCGGGCACAGTGGTTGCCGGACAGGATTCTCGGGGCTTTCCCAGTCAACTTTCGAACACAATTGCTAGCCTGCAATTAAAGAGAATGATTGAAGCAGCAAGATTTCTAGAACTGCTGCTGCTCAGCTTTTTCTGTTGCTTATTTTTCAGCTTCTTTTTTTTCAGAGGGAATGAAATAAATTTAATGCAAATGCCGTACAAGACGGCGGCAGGATCTCCTCCCGGGGGAAAAAACAAGCTCGAAGAGCAAAAAACGTAGAACTGCAAACAGCTTATTTTGCATTTGAGTAATGTGCCTTGAATTATTTGAGTGTTTTGGCCACATCCCCGCTGCTGCGGTGCTTCAGTGTTCCAGTGCTCCAGTGCTCCGGTTCTCCGGTTCTCCGGTGCTCCTGTGCTCCGTGCGTATGTAATTAATGTGGCTGTCTGTCTCCCAGGCTCCCAGGACCTTGCCGGCTGCTTCGATGTCTGGCCATTTGCCTTCGGTTACACTTTATTTCGAATTATTCGCACATTTGCTGCCTTGGCGCGCCCGAGCCACTCTGCCCCTCTTCCTTCCATCGTGCAACGCAAACACCAACATTATTTTCACATCATTTAATTTAATGCGTGCTCCCAGGGATCCTAGGACGAGGACGAGGACGAGGATGGGGCGGGGTGTCGCATTAAAAATATGGCCAAGCTTGTGCTGTTTGCTTTTGTTTTACATTTTATTTCACTTGTTGTTGGCCAGCCGGCCGCTCACCTTAAATCGCTGCCCCTGCCCACGAGCCCTTGCTCCTCGGCAGAGTCCTGCAGGAGTCCCTGGCAGGGGCGGGAGTCCTGGCAGAGGCAGGAGTCCTGGCAGGGGTATCCCCCCCTCGAAAAACAAGCAGCTAATAAATGCCAGCGAACAAGGCACTAAAAATTTGTACACAACAAGCCCGATGACAGGAACGCTGCGGGGGCGGGCTCTGAAAACAGTTTCGAAAACTGTAATTATTTTAAGGGATTCTTTATGCTAAACAGCAGCAAACGCCCGGCCAACCGCAGTTCCCTCGAGGAGGCGGTTCACAAAAATTGAAATGCCAGGGACCGGGTGGCCAGGGGGGCGGCGGTGGAGTGCGGTCTGTCAGGTGCAAAGTGGCAACGGCCTAGCAATGAATAATTACATTTTAATAGAGTGTCCAGGGGAAGTGTTTTAAAAACATTTGCCAGCAACGCCTGTGCCAGCAGAAAAATCAACAAAAATAAAGCCAAAAAAAAATACATGGAGATACATATATGGTGAAATTTTAGTTAAAACTCCAACCCAGAGACTCTTGATTAATTTAATTTTTTTCGACGAGTTGTGACCGGCTTGATTGCTATTTTGTTTTACAACAGTTTGCATATGTTGCGTCCTCCGCTGACATAATAAAATTTTAATACAATTTTCGTAGCACAGATTTGGGGGCCATAAAGCGGCAGCGCATAATGAGTGGCTCCTGGCGCAGGACCTGTGTCCCACGTCCCGCGTCCCTTCCGGCTTACCACCCACCCCGCTCCCTTTACAGATTTCCGCCTGGCAAATCATTTTACGGTTATGGGGTCGCGTCGACTGGCCGCATTTGAATAACCATAAAACACTTTGTGTTCCGGCTCCCGAGATCCGGGACCCGGGGTCCGGGGCCCGGGCAGGTATTCGGCATCAGGTGCGAATGGCCACCAAATCCAATGAATGTCAATGATCTCGATGTCGTTCGCACAAATGGCAGACGATGCGAATTTATGCCGCACATAATACAATTTTCCCCCACAAGCTCATGCACTCGTACGAGTATCTATGGAAGTGGCCGTGGGGTATTTATAAACACAGTCACTGCGAAAAACAAGGAAAAACACGGGATGCCAAGTACCTAATTTTGTCATCAAGCAGTTAACTTTAAATTGCATACATATGACGAAGCAGATGGGCATTATGACACTGATAGGGGGCGGGTAAAAGTAAAATTACCCATATCTTCGTTATTTGTTGTCCAATTGTTATGAAACTTTTCAGATTGGTTAATAACGTAATTGCTAGTAGTAGGGTAGGGAATGATATTCCTAGCTCATACCAATTGGAAGATATAGTCAAATATGTGAAATGAGTATGTAAATAAATACCATCTCGGAGAACACCATGTTATACATACAGTTTCAACATACATGTTACAAATTTATTTAACACAATCTTAATCTATAATTTTTACCTTTAGGTAAATGGTAAAATACGGAAAATATACACCTCTAAGGAATATGATTTTTAGACCAAAACAAGACATCTTTGAGACCCTTTTCTCAAAGGTCGTTTGCTCCCGCAGTGACCCTAAGAACTCCCTAGAAAATCAGCCAATTTCAGGTGATTGTTCCCAGTGTGGCCACGCTTGTTGGGGCCACCAAATTGGTGTGCTTGGTCGCGGCTTTGTGCCGGCGTTATCCGCGTCAAGATAAGCTCCATTATCGGCCAAAGGCCTTTGTGTAATGCCCGCTTTGGCCGCCATCGTCCTGCCATGCAAATGTCCTTATAGATATACCAGTATCTGCAGATCTACATGCCCGGCTCCTGGCAGCTGGGATTTGCGTGAATGCAGTGCAGCCATTTCGATATCCACTCCGGGGATTCCCCGACTAAGCCCCCACCCAGCTAGCGGCTGAACTTTGAAGCGCTTGCACGGGCCCCGCCGCTTTGAATATTTATTTTGATTAATTTCCCAAAAACATCCATTGGCCCGGCCATAATTTCGGGGCAACCCCTAATTGATCAATACAGAAGCGGAGGGGGTAGAGGAAAAAAGCGATGTTTATCAAATAGCAGCCGCATGCAAATAAAATAATTATGCGCTTCCCGGCTGATTGCCAGGACCCCAACTCCGATATCTACTCCATTTCACTCACAGGACGCGGGCCCGACTTTTCCGCAACTTTCACCTGAGCGGCTCAAGAAGTTGCCAAAGTCTTGGCCGGCCGGTCTTGGAGAAATCAAACTCATGAATAAACAAAAACCGGAAAAGCCAAGAAGAAAGTTTGCCCATCGCGGGGGCGCCAGAGGGTGGTGGGTGGCTGGGTGGCTGGGTGGCTGGGTCGGGAAAATCAGGAGCCATTGGTCCTCTCAAGTGTTGCACAAACAAGAGGCGCCCGAAATTAAATGAAAGCCACAGAGCGGAGAAAAGGGTTTTTTGGGTGGCAAAGACCAAGATGAAAGCGGGACAGATTCAAATGAAAATATTCTAATTCCCCTTCTGCTTTTCGTTTTCGTTTTTTTTCCTTTTGGTTGCTGCTCAAAATTCGGCAATGAAATTGAAATTGTGGCAGCCGCGACGACGAATTAATTGAAAATATTTTACATTTTCCAGGCGGCCAGCCCTAGCTGGTCCAAAGTACGAGTATGCATGCCTACCCCCAGCGCTTTGCTGATGATTATAAGCAAAAATTGTTTCACCTTCAAGAGGGTTAAGGCCCAACTACTTCGAGACAATGGGTAGCCCTCCAGTCTTGATATTTTCCCCGGCCTTGGCGAAGTCGGAGCCTTGCAGGCCGGGATCTTGTGGTTGAGAATGAATTCCTGGCATTGCCCGCAAATGCGCTTTGATTGCGAAACGGGGCATTCCGGGTGGCCGGGCAAACGGCATTGGTTAATTGGCATTTCAATCATTTCTGGCTACGGGGATTCACGGACTCGATTGCTTTGCCCACCGATCTGCTGCTCCCCCCCAGATTATTGTTTAATAATCCTGCGCCGGACCCCATTTCCCGGGGCAGCCTTCACACATGAAGACGAAACAATCGCGAAGCCGAGATTAAAAATAAGTTTTTTCGGGGGGGGGCAACAAACGGAAAGTGTGACAGAAAAGCGCCCCCAGGACAGCGACTTGGCAGGATGCTCGCCGAGGATTTTCGCCAGCCAGACAAAGGACCACGAAGGGGGAGTCTCGAGGCAAGGAGGAGGAATTATGAAATGCATGCGGGCGGAGGAGGCTGTCGTTTAGCGGGCGATGGAATCAAATTAAAATGCTGCAAAGAGCGGAAAATTATGGCAAACAGTCCGAGGGAGCGGGGAGCGGGGAGCAGGCAGGCCCGGGGGCCAAAAGGGAAATTGTTGCAGTGCGGATAGAAAGAAAACATGGCCAGCGCACATGCACTTACGCTGACAGACGGCCGTTGGCAGCGCATTATGAAAGAATTTTGCAACAAAAAAAAAGGGGAAACGTAAAAAATGGCAGGACAAAAAGCCGCCGGCATTGCCGTGGGAAAGCAAGGGGGAAAGCAGGAGGAGAGGGGGCAGGGCTGGGGAGCCGGGAATGCCGCAGGCTCATTGACAACATCTTGCAAACGGATTAAGAGCAAAAACTCATTAAAATTATGTTGGCCATGCATTAAATGCAATTCAATGCTGGCAGACTACTTGCCACCGCCGCCCTTCAGCCCTTCAGCCCTGCATCCTGCATCCTGTCTCGCATCCTTCGGCACTCGGCATCCTTTATGCCTGCGGCTGTCCAAATGCTTAATGCTGCCTTTGTTGGCCGTTAAATACCATTTTGGCCATTGGCCGCCGCCCTGAAAGCCAGCCAGCCAGCCAGCAGCACCTGTCGTCCCTTCCCGCCCAGCAATGTTTGCTAAATATTAGCAAAAAAATTAAATGCATGTGTAAATCTGATTAAAAGGGGGGTCCTTTTTGAGGAAATCTACATGACTAGCAGTGAAAAATAATTAAAAGGACAAGCCATTAAACATGGTTAATCCAGGGAAAAGTTATTCAAAGTTTACATTACAGGCAGGTGAAATATTACAGTCTTTGGCATCTGTTTTTCGGAGTTTATTTAACCTTATAGATCCGATCTGAGAAGTGGTTAATTCTTCACTTATTTTCAATCCCAACCAATCACATTTGAGTGTTCGATTGTCTCACAATAGATCAACGATTAGTTATCGAAATAAGACCGATTTTTTTGGGTTTTTCCTGCCCTCACTCTGTTTGGCAATTCGATTCAATAGCGGTGGACTGCTGCTGTGGGAAAATGAGTGGAAAATCCGTTGTTTTAAAGCAAAATCAAAAGCCATAGACGCGGCAATCCAACCAACCGCAAATCCCTTAACACATTTGTCAACACTTCGTCATTGTCACACAGCCGGGTTGGGTTTGCTGGGTTGCTGGGTTGCTGGGCGGTTGACTGGGCGGTCGGTTGACTGGCTGGTGGCTTTCCGAGCAAACATTTAATACACTCCACTGGACTGGACTTGTGGCCCCTTTTAACCCCGAGAAAAGGGATCGGGCCGGAACCGGGACAGGGACAGGGACAGAGACCCCCTGGAGGGAGCCCCTTGAGGAGCCAAAACAAATCAACAGCGATGAGCACAAATGGCAGCAGCCATAACAACTCTATCAAGCTTATTTCGATGGCCAAACAAAACAGAAACACACACACACACACAGGACAACAGGATGTTGGGGGGGCGACGGGGGGGGGAAACAAACCCCAGAAGGACAAAGGACAAAGGACAGTTTGGCATTTTGACAAACTGTGTCAATAGCATTTTTATTTGTGTCCAATTTGTTGGTTGGGACAAACAGTGTCGCCTCTTTTGCTAGAGATGGCCGCCTGCACCGAAAAGGATTCCGGGCTTCGGATACCGGGGATTCCCCTTAAAATATATCAAGCCATTTGTTTATGCAAGACTTTCTCGGTATAGTCCTCGGGAAATTGAGTTATGGCAGCCAAATGATTTGATATATTCTGGCCAAGCCAGGCCAAGCCAAGTCCAATGGGTGCGCTGCCATCTCTAGGGCACTCCCTGCCAGTGTGCCCTGGTAGTTTTCAAAGCCATTTACAGCGTTTAAAGTTAACAAGCGAACAAATAACAAAAAGTCAACAGCATTCACATGCCACGCCCCCTTCGGACACCGCAAGTGTCAAAAATGTGTCGTTGTCGTCTTCTGCTCGGTTGTCCTGGGCCCCCACACCAACCTCACCAAAGGATCTCCTTTCAATTTGTGAAGGTTCATTGCTGTCGAGTCGAGGACTTTATTTGAATTGCTGGCTGAGACGACCTTCATACAACCCCTGCTCCCCCTCTAACCAAAAAATGAAGGGAAAAAATGAAAAGGAATTGTAGTTTTTTCCCCCCGGCCAGCGGGCCCCACACAATCAGAGACAGAAAACGAAAACGAACAGCGCAGCCCGTCCACATCCTGTTTAATGTTCATTTCTTACGGTTTGTTAAGTTCTTCAAATGTGTCAGGTTCCTCCGCAAATGCCGGCCAAAACCCAGCCCTCTTTTTGGCCTTCTCCTTTTATTTTTTATTTTTTTTTCTTTTTTTTGCGAGACAAATGAATATTAATTCAGAGAGCCAGACTGGAGCTAACTGGAATTAATTGCCGGGCGGGCAGCCACCGACCGGCCGGCCATTGGCTGCCAATTTCAAGTCTGCAGTTGCAGTGCATTTCGCAGTGCATTTGGGATTTGGCCGGGCGGCGGGCTTCGTTATTTTTTGGCCTTCTTGTCGGCCAATTTCCAGGGCTTTAGCCCGAAACAACGCCTCAGAAAACTCAATTGAAATTAATTACCCCGCCGAATGGCGAGGCGGGGCAGGGGCCGGATGTCGGTCAGAAAATAGTGGTGGTCGCCTACGGCTACAGTGATAGAAAAAACTGGGATATAGGGGACTTCGAATTGACAGGCATTTGCCTGGAAGAGTTCGATATTTATTGCCATTTATAGCAGATCATTGCCACAATGCTTATAGCCCCTGCGCTTCTGTTTTGTTCGAGTGCAGGACGAAGTTAATCTTGACGACTTCAGTCAGAAGACTGCCTGTTGTTTAGTCCTTTATCCTTGTTGTTGTTGGTCCTGGCAAAGGCAAAGGCAACCGGGCAACCGGGCAACCAGGCATCCAGGCGGCAACCTCATATCATTTACAGTCAGTTTATTTAAGCGTTTGGCGTTTGCCAAGACCAAAGATGCCATATTTTCCCACCCGAGGAGTCCTTGCCGCCGTTGTTGCTCCTGCCGTTGATTTGTTGTCGATAGCCGGAGTTTTCTATTCTTAGCCATCCCTTTTCCCGGCTATTTCCCAGGCTCGGAGGAGTCCTGGGATGCAGAGGCGATGCGATGCGATGTGATGGCAAACGATAAATTCTCATCACGTTCGCAAAATATTTTTCTATCACCTATAAAACATTTGGAGCAGCCTTGCGGCAAGAAACTTTTGCTTTTGGCCTCGGACAACACAGCACACAGCGCGCACAACACATGAGAGTCCCTCTGTCTGTCTGTTTGTGGGGCAAGCTGCTCGGTTGCTGCCTGCTCGGTTGCATGCAACATTCCTCCACATGAATGTTTATTTATTTGATTTTTCTCAGAGGAGCCACCATCCAGCAGCAGAAGCAGCAGCAGCAGCAGCAGCAGCAGCAGCCAGCAGCATCGGTTCGTCTTGTTGCATTTTGTTCTTGCCATTGTTGGTTTTTGGTGTTCTTGTGCTTGGGCGGACCTGCATAATGCTGCCTCCCAGGGAGGGACCTAGCCCAGCCATCCAGCCATCCAGCCATACAGCCATCCAGCCAGGACAACAAACAGCCCCAGGACATCGGCAACAACACCACCAGCTCGCCGTACTTGGAGCAGACAAAAGTAGACACGCCGTGGCGTATTAGCCCGGACTCGCAGCGGCAAGTTGGTCTTTGGTCGTCGTGGAACTTTGGACTCGGATGCGGATTCGGATTCGGATTGCAATTGCTATTGACTGTGGACGGGCGGCGAGAGCGAGTGTGGGCATTGAAAGGACTGCCAAACTAGCTGCAACTCTTGGCCAAAGCTGGGAAGGTTACAACAGAGC
>JAJJHQ010000581.1:0-12054 GCA_021223825.1 Drosophila ironensis
ATCAAAGTACGTAAAATTAACTTATATTTTATTGTGGAATAATCAAAAATGTTGTCCTTAAATTACTCAAAAATTTACTCAAAAACTTACAATTTTATTAATTTACAAGGCGAAAAGGAGTGAGTATTTCAACGTGTTACTTTCATTCTTTGCGACCTTTTTCCTCCTGTGCTTAAGAGTTTTTTAGTTCCTGTTGCTTTTAGTTATATTTTAGCGGAAGACTTTTGGCATTTCACCTTAAGTTGTCTTTGTGGACCATCCTCCCCTAATCAACACAGATGATCCTAAGTCAGCTTGGACAGTTTCTTCTGAGCATAGGGGCGTAAGCTTGTTACCAAGTCTTTTATTTTTTTTTTAAAAAATTTTGCTTCTTATCCGTCGAGAGAATGTCTATATGCAAGATTGCTCCGGCACATGAAGGTATTGGTGTTACTCCTAATTCTTGCCTCTTGGGGTGTCGGTCATATTTGGCTCTGGTGCACACTTTGCAATTTAACACTACCTCCTTTGCAATTTTCGACATTTTAGGAAAATAATAATCACCTTTTATCTGCTTAGCGCGGTTATGAGCGCGGTTATGTTCCGCGGTGATTATCTCTATCTGCTCTGACCTGTTCGTGATATCTGACAAAAAATTTTAACAGTGCCAGAACTTGGTTGTTGGAAAACTTAGGACCAAATCATGCTGGAAGCTGGCCAGAGTTGGGAAGTCGCACAAGATGGCGTTAACCACTTCTGGGTTTATTAGAGGCTTAATGATTTCTATTAAATTCTCTTTCTTTACAAAATTTATGATGTGGCGGGTTTTACTGCCAAACATAATGAATCTTCTTGTAAGGGAATATGAGGCCTGCTCCAGGATGACCTGGTTGCGGAAACAATTTAGAGGTTTTTCCGTTGTTTCAACCGTGTGAGTGAGTGACAACTCGCTATGCACTGTTGCTTTATCCGATCGTAGTTCAGCCTGCAAGGCATTCACATTTTGCCTGGACAAGGCGTCTGCCACAAGATTTTCTCTCCCAGGCTTGTAATGCATGCTAGCGTTATGCTCCTCAATGAATGCCTTCCACCTTTTGATTTTGGCGTTAGTATTTCTTTCGGAAACTGCAAAGGTGAGTGGCTAGTGGTCAGTGAAAATATGTATTTGTGTACTTCCGTACAAATATTGTCGTAGCTTACCTAAAGCCCACACAATAGCCAGCAATTCTCTTTCGTTTGTGGCATAATGCATTTCGCTTTGTTTCAAGGTCCGAGAAATCATTGTAATGGGTTTTCCCCTTTGAGACAAAACTGCACCTATACCGCTGCTAGAGGCGTCTGTGGTTAGGTCAAAAGGCTTTAAGGCCGGATATGCTAGTATCACGTCTTCTGAGGACAAAATATTTCTTAGTCGTTCAAATGCGTGGAGTTGTGTTTCGTTAAATTCTACATTTATCCTTTTTGACATATGTTTGCTCACTGTGCCGTTTTCGCCCTTTAGTATATTGGTTAAAGGCCTTGCTATTGATGCAAAATCCTTCACGAAAGCCCTATAATAACTCGCTAGGCCAAGAATTGATCTAAGTGCAAATAAATTCCTAGGCTCGACGTATTCCTGGATTGCCCTAACTTTTTCAGGGTGAGTTTTTGCACCTGCTCGGGTTACAATAAAGCCAAGGAACTCGACACTTTCTCTAAAAAATTTTGTTTTTTCCTGGGCAACTCGCATGTTTGCGTCACAAAGACATTTGAGAATTGTGTCAATATGCTGAACATGATCGGTTTCATTTTGTGAAAAGATGATCACGTCATCTACATAGACATAGCATATTTTTCCGATATGTTCTCGCAGAACATCATCGATGGCCCTCTGGAATATGCTTCCAGCATTTTTGAGTCCGAAAGGTAAACGACAAAATTCATACTTTCCGCCGTTTATAGAAAAAGACGTCTTTTTCCTATCCTTTTCTGCTAGATAAATTTGGTGATACCCTGACTTAAGGTCGAGAGTTGTAAAATATTTTGACTTTCCTAAATTCGCAAGTATCATTTGGATACTTGGCATTGGATATCTATCGGCAATTGTGCGCTCATTTAATTTCCTGAAATCGACTACAAGGCGCTTCTTTTTATTGCCATTAGCGTCTACCCCTTTCTTATCAACAACCCACATGGGGCTGTTATATGGCGATCTCGAGCGCCTAATTATGCCATTCTGTAAGAGTTGCTCATTAACAAAATCAGCTACGCCCATGGGGTACGGATACAACTTGGAGTAAACTGGGTTACTATTTTCTGTGCGTATTGTTGCAATAACCGATGTATTGAATGGCAATGCCTCGTCAGAGGTCGAAAAAGCCTTGATCCTGTTAAGGATCATTTTCTTAAATGCATCGCGTACTAAATCGGGGACAATAATGTCGGCAATGCGCGTAAAATTTACGTTAGAACAACTATGAAGCAATAATTCCTCGCAAGTGCTGTCATAATAGATAGCGTTGTTTTGCATATCCAATGTTACTCCGCCCTTTGTTAAAAGATCGAAGCCTACAATGACATCAAATGTATCCAGCGAATCTAATAGAAAAAACGGGGCAGAGTGACCAAAAATATTCATGTAACATTTCTTTCGAATTTTGCTGGAGCCATGTATGGAGCTCACTGTAAAGGGGCATTTTACATTTATTACGTTTGCCAACTCCTTTACGGGTCTAACGTAATTTTTTGCCGACCCCGTGTCTATGATTATCTTTAATTTTCTACCAGCCAGCTGTCGTTCGATGAACGGCAGCTGGGACCGCTCCCTAAAAAATTAAGCCGATCGTTGTAGGCTGACTGGCAGTCTTCCTCATATTGTTCCACTGCACTTGAAGCAGCGTTTTCATACTTCTCGTTATCTTTTTGTGCAATGTTGTTTACTCTTTGGCGTCTTTGGCCAGAGATGCGCTCGGAACTATTATGCCGCTTCTGGGCGTGTGGGCCTTCAACAAAATTACTGGTGTTGTGGGGTGCGCTAAAATTAGATTGCTGCCTATACCTCGTCATTGTGGAGCCAATTTCCATTGGCTCTGGATACAGTTGTCGGGGTTCCCTATCACTCTGCCTTGTATAGTTACCGCCCTGCTAAAAACGATTTTGTTTTCTTACGAAGACTGGATTTTTTTCATGGAAGCGCTCGCTTGCATTGTCTTTTCTTTGCTTATCGTGGCCTTGCTGTTTATCAACATGTTGGCTCCTATTTTCCATGGCCTTAGCATATGTGGCCGCTACCGTACTCCTCTCGATGCTAGACTCAGCTTCTCTGGCCAGTGCTAATGCCGATGGGAGGTCCTTAAGTTGCGCTGGAAAAATCACGGATTTCAGCGGTTTCTTAAGGCCAGATATAAACGCATGAAGGGCGTCGCCTCTAACCTCTGCATTAAGCAAGGCTGCCCCATCCGGCTCGTGGGTCATCACAATTTTATTTGTGACAAGCGTCAATCTCCTTTCGACCTCGTCGTAATACTGCATTAGGCTTAGATCGCCTTGTCTAACCATGTCCAGCCCTTGCCTTAATACCCGCAGAGAGGTTTTGTCGGCGTAAGTGCAGTCTAACCGTGCAATTATTGCATCAAAATTGAGAACTGTGTTGTGCGACACCAAAAGAGCCCTTGCAGTTCCCCTGATCTTGTTTCGTAATATTGTAACAGCCTGATAATGTGCCTCACTACCTACGTATGGCTTAAATATTTCATAAGCATCAACGGCAGACTGTCGCCACGAGACATACTCGTCCTGAGCACCATCAAATTCAGGGACGGATTTTACGATGTCTAGCGTAACATTGCATGGTATATTTGGACTCGCCGTAATCCTCTGGTAATTTTCCACTTGGGGAATATCTACCTGTAAGTCACTAATTTGCTTTCTGAGTCCCTCTAACTCTGTTTGAAATCCTTGAGTCAATCGAATTTTTTGTGCTACCAACGCTCTATTAACTGCATCCTCAATTAGGGCTGTTAATTGGCTTGCTTCCATTTCGGGTTGCGCTAGTCTAAGCGTAGTTCTGTTTAACGAGGTATCACTGTCGTCGCTATCGTATTCTTCTTTTACATTCCTATACTCCTAACTCATCTGCCTTACCGGGTTGCTATGCAGTTTAAAAGCTCCGTTAGTGCAATTTTGAGAAACAACGAAAAAGCAGCAGAACTGTACGGTACTGTAAGCACAGTGCTAATTATAGTCGTTCGCGGTAAAACTCACTTCTTTATTTCTACCTTATAAAATTTTTTATTTTTTAACTTGAAAAATTGACTTTACAGACAACTTTTTGACTATTCCACTTACAGTGTTTATAGCTCCTGAAGTGGGTTTTTCCGTTGGGCGCCAAATAAATAATATTAATTAAATCCGGATGGTCCTCGCGACGATCCCTTAAGATGATGGTTGAGGTCTCTGTTGAAGGATCCTTTGATTAGTCCTCATCCAGGTGTGAATTCCTGGATGACTTGATGGGTAGTGTGTCGTCCAATCCCGAATCAGAAATTAGAGCAACATTGATTTATGTGGAGCACTTTTTTATTGTGTCTCTCGTTTTACAATCCAAGCTTCAATATGGTTCCAATAAACTTAACGAAGAAAAATAATACTAGCTTAACGATGGCAACGCCGATAACTTAGTTCTACGATTTTTATCCCTACAAAATCCCATCGCTGAGGGCTGGCAAAACATAAGGTGTTAACTTATATAATAAAATACCGTTTTCAGACGCGAGAACATTCTTAAGTTTTTCGAATGCTTGGCGTTGGGTTTCGTCGAAGTTAACAGGTATTTTCTTCGATTGTCCTGCACTTACTTTGCCATTTTCTCCTTTTAGGATGTCACTTATAGGTTTTGCAATAGATGCAAAGTCTTTAATAAAACACCTATAGTAACTAGATAGTCCGAGAAATGATCTGACATTAAATAGTGTGGTCGGTTGCTCGTAATTGCGGATGGCGTCTACTTTGTTAGGGCATGTTCTTATGCCTCCACGTGAAACCACAAAACCTAAATACTCTACATTTTCTTTAAAAAAATTTGATTTCTCACGCGAAACTCTCATGTTGGCCTCATATAATTTGTCTAGAACCCATGCTATGTGCTTTACATGATCATGCATATTTTCTGAAAAAATAATTACGTCGTCGACGTAGACATAGCATCACTTTTTTTTCTATTTGTTGCCTAAGTCTATGGCTCTCTGAAAAATGCTCGGTGCATTCTTCAATCCAAAGGGTAGTCTACAGAATTCATATTTTCCATATTTTACTGAGAAGGCTGTTTTCTCTCTGTCTTTTTCGGCGAGTAGTATCTGGTGAAAACCAGACTTCAAATCTAATGTGGTAAATTATTTTGCCTTTTCTAAATTTGCCAAGATAAAAACAACATTCGGGATAGGGTTTTTGTCGTCTATTGTCTTCAAATTAAGTTTTCTAAAGTCTATTACTAGGCGTTTTTTGGTGTTTCCCTGTTCATCGGTCCCTACAACCCAAACAGGGTTGTTATACGGAGACCGGGATGGTCGGATTATGCCGTCTCGTAACATCGTTTGTGGGTCTGTATTTACGAAGTCTGATACTCCCATCGGATATGGGTACAATTTGGAATATATCGGATAGTACCAATAATGTTAGTATTGTAGGGCAGCGCTTCGTTTGGTTCTGCAAATACACTCGTACGGTTTTCTAACATTTCCTGGAATTTTTTCATTGTTTCCTGTGGCACCACTATGTCTTCAACCTTGGTAAAATTAACATTTGCACACTTCAAAAATTTAATTTCCTCCGAACTGCTGTTAGTCATTAACTTTTTTCCTCCTAAGTCAAGTACGACGTCGGTTTTTTTTAGCAAGTCCAGTCCAATTATTCCATCAAATGTTGTTAGGTTTGGTAGTAAGAAAAATGTTGTAGTTGTGTTGAAAAGGTGCATTAGACGTTTTTTATTTATTGTATTGTGACCATGGATTGATTTTACAGAAAATGGTTTATTTACGAAAATAACATTTTTTATCTTTTTCATGGGTTTAATGTAATTCTTGGAAGCCCCCGTGTCTATTAAGAGTTTTATTTTTCTCCCTGCGATATCCCTTTCTGTGAATGGGAGCAAGGAGTTATGCCCAAAAAATGTATTTGATCGTATTCTACTAGGTCATCGTCTATGTTCTTACATTCCTCTTCAGCTACTGCAGGGTATTCGTTGATGGTTTCATTGGGTGGGTCGTTATCTAAAGCCAGATAGTTTTTCCGCTGGTGTTTCGGTCCCGTATATCTTGCGCCACTATTACTGGGCCTTTTAATCGCCTGCACTTGATTAGTGTAACCGTTGGGTTGAATGTTTTGATAATGATTTTGAGTTTGCCCTGGAAACGGTCTAATTTGTTGGTTTTGGGTTGATTGTCTAAAACGGGATAGTGAGGGATCAATGTCCATTGGTTGTATCGGATCCTGTCTAAGTGGCTGTCTTGGTGGTATTTTATGAAAATCGGGGTTTTTACCATGTGGGTTAAATTTAGCGTGTTGTTGCACTTCTTTGTTCGGACCTTTGGTATTTTTCCTCAGTGCTACGGGCAAAACTACTTGCGAACATGTATCGCTCATGATTAGCCTCTACTTCTTGAGCTAATGCTAAAGCGGAAGGAAGGTCGGTTGGTCTTGCCGAAAAAAGCACGTCGCTAAGCGATTTTCTAGTGCCTGAAATAAATACACGTAGTGCATCTGCTCTGTATTTTTCGTAGTACTGCAGAAGTGTCATGTTTCCCTGGCGAAGTGTTGACATCTCCTGTTCTATTAAGTACACCGGACGTTTGTCCGCGTATGTGAAGTCAAGCCTACTAATAATAGCTTTAAAATTTAAAGGCGTATCGAACGACGAAAGAACCATATCAGCTGAGCCCTTTATTTTATTTCTGAGAATTCCTAAAGCTTGGTAGTGTTTGGAGCTACCATCATATTTTTCGAAAACTTTATAGGCGGTATGCGCCGCTTTCCTCCAAGAGACGTATGTTTCATTTTTTCCCTCAAAGTCCGGCAGGGACTTCATAATATCTAGCGTTTCGTAGCATGAGATACCTATTATAATTTCGGCATCCCTATACTTCTCTATTTCTGGTGTTCTTATATTTACACCACCTAATCGTTTTTGTACTTCCTGCAACTTTCCTTCAAATATTTTTTCGTGCACCGCGAGTGCGCTCGCAACTGCGCCTTCTATTATAGATTTGAGCTGTTCGCCGGTCAGTTCCATGTTTGACTTCCTTTCTTGCAAACTTTCTGCGTACTTAAGTTTTTCGAATCTGGTTAACAACTCTTCTATTTCACTAACACTCATGCGTTTTTAGCACAAAGAACAAAGAATTTTGTTCCTTTTGTATTTATTTAAGAACAAATTTGAAAGAAATTTTTTTTTTGGAACTTTTGCCTCTTTGAAAAATTACGAAGTCACTTTTTAATATGTTGTAATTCAAAAATAGTTGGATTTTCAATGAACACTCTACTTACAGTTTTTATTTAATTTATAATTAAATGTCCTTGCTAGTGTCTTCCTTCTCCTAATCCGTTTGTTTTCCTGGTTCCTGGTTTTGCTGTTCCTTGGGACTTTTGGACGTGTTTGTCTTACGTAACGGGTCGAACACGTGTTTCCTTTTTTTTTCACAAAGGTCGAGGGTCTTACGACGCGTTGTTTTTGCTTTTTTTTATTTAGTACGGGTCGAGGGTCTTACGACGCGTTGGGTGCCAATTAATAAAACTCCATTTGAAGAGTTCCTTTTGGAGGAAGGACTCGTGTATGTGATGATGAATACGATGAGGCTTTGGTGAGGCTATGACCGTCACGTTTTATTCTCCAAATTCAAGTGAACTTAACTACACAAGTGTTCTTATTTCTAATCCACCATACCGTAAAGCAGATGCCGCAATGGGATTATTTCTAATGCTAGATAACTAAGATAATTTACCGATTGAATTCGAAGTTGTTGTTATGCAATGGAATTAATTTGGAAATTTGTAGACCGAAATTCAAATGTTGATTTTTCTCTAAGCTAGCTGTGGTGTTTTCGCAGATGAAGCGGCAGATCAACTGCTGGTGTTCCAATTTTTATGGTGTCAGTAAGTCCTGGCCAAGCGGTGCGGCAGCCAGCTTGCATGCGTCTATGAATTCTGCATGCGTTGCAGGGCGGCTTGCATGCGCTACAATGTTTCTAAGTAAACTCGTTGTAGCGTCGCTGAACTCTGCATGCGTTGCACGGCGGATGCCGTGCAGATGCTTTATCAGCGTTAATATTGTTCCCCTTTTAATTTGTGATTGTTCTCAAGCGGCTTTTATTTAAAAAAAAAAGGTATATTGTTTATGTTAATTGAAATTCTTATCTTTTATAGGTTTTTTTGCGGGTTTTGTATTGGTAGTGGAGGTTTTTGATATTGCATTTGTAGAATAACTTTCTTTCGTTTTTTCTTATTTTTCATGCCAAGAATTGTCAATGCTGGGAGCGATCATGTTGCGTTGTTAGTTGGAGATCATCTAATAGCTTTGTATTATTAATATGCAATGATTGTCAATCGATATTGACTCGTTTCCGAAACTTATGAGGTATGGTCCCTCGAGGTGTTCCGCCCAAAATACAGCGTTCCGTTAAAGTTATTGAGCATCAGAAGTCCCTTGCTAATTTCTTCTACTCCAGCGATGCGATCGGCGTTGCTAAACTCACACTGAGATTTTTCTTCTTTTAGGAGTCTAGGCAATCATGTAGTGACTGTTTGCCAAACAAACATTTCCAAAGATCTTTTATCTGTTTCGGAGTGAATTGTGTAATTGTATTGAATTGTGTAACGTTCTTAAAACGTTCTATAGATTTGGACTTTTTATACCATGTAACTTAAGGTACAAATGGTATACTAACTTTGTGCAAATGTATGTAAAAGCCAGAAAGAAACATCTCCGACCCCATAAAGTATATATATTCTTGATCAGCATCAACAGCCGAGTCGATATAGCCATGTCCGTCTGTCCGTCCGTCCGTCTGTCCGTCCGTCCGTCTGTCTGTATGTAGGACGCAACGCTGTATTGATAGCAAATCTTCACATCGTCAGCGAACATAAGTACTAAGGAGTTTTTTATAGTGAGTGGGAGATCATTTATAAGCAATGTGAACAAAAGCGGACCGAGGTGACTCCCTTGTGGGACACCGGACGTGACACTGACCACGTCGGAAAAAGAGTTTTTTAATAGGACACGCTGCGTTCTACCAGTCAAGTAAATACGGATCCAACTAAGAAGATTTAACGGAAAACCTAGCAAATCTAGTTTACATAGGAGCAGGGAATGGTTTACAGAGTCAAATGCCTTGCTGAAGTCGGTATAAATGACATCTGTTTGACGATTCTTTTTGAAACCGCTAATTATGAAGGAAGTCAGTTCCAAGAGATTGGTGGTAGTAGATCTTCGGCTTATAAATCCGTGTTGGTAAGGAGATATTACCGATCTACAAAGGTGCTGCAGGTGAGGGGTAATTAATTTTTCAAAAAGTTTCGGAATAGCGGATATCTTTGAGATACCTTTTGTAGTTTACCGCGTCCGATTTTTTACCTTTTTTATGTAAAGGAATGATGAAAGATTCCTTCCAGATTAAGGGGAACTCAGAAGTTTCCAATGAAAGGTTGAATTATTTTAGGAGCGGCTTGCTCAGATTCTTGGCACAGTACCTTAGCACACATGCAGGTACTCCATCAGGACCTGGCGAAAATGTTGGCTTTACCTTATAAAGATCCTTTAGTATCCCTTCCTCGGATAATGAGGGGCAGAAGATAAGATTCAATTTTGGTAAATCATAGGCATAAGGCTGAGTTGGGTCAACTACAGGTGAATAAGTTGTTTGAAAAAACTTGGCAAAGAGATCGGTCATGGCCTGATCATTCGTTGCTGTTGTACCTTCAAACATGAGAGAGGCTAAGGATGTGGAAGGTTTACGTTTGGTGTTAACAAAGTTATAGAACTGTTTCGGGTCCTGGGTGAACTGAACCCGACAACGAGGAATAAATATAATCCTTATAACACTGCGCGTTCAGCACGGTAAAATTCAACCGGGCTATTGAATACTTTTACCTAGCCTTAAGTATACTTTTGTATATTTTTGAAGTTTTTTAGGTTCTTGGTATACCAAGGCGGATCGTCACTTGTCAGTGGATACCGCGCCGGAACACAGTCATTAAAATATTGTAGTTCCCTCAATCCCTCAAAATTAGCCTTTCGAAAACAGCGAGTTGACTTGACTGCCTCATACTTTTTGGCAGAATCAACTTTTATATCCATCCTCATCTCTAATGAGGGATGGTAAGGATCTTCGGGGTAAATGAGAGGTGACGCCCTGGATAAGGATACGGTTGCCGGATCCGAGACAAAGCATAAGTCCAGATACCGACCTAAAGAATTTTTAATATGGTTAACCTGTGCGAGTGACATGTCTAACATGCCCGCAGTAAAGTCATGATGTACGGTGGGAATTAAAGAAGGTAAACTATTAGAAGTGGACAAGGAACTTTCAGGTAGATTAAAATCTCCCAATTGGTCCGTGTCAGACAATAAGTTGGATACGGATTGAATCGCTGCCAAATGGTGCCAGTATGTTGGCAACTCAGACCAAGGGGGTATATAAGAGCAAGTAATGAATAATCTAAATGTACAAAATTTAATCTGAATACAAATGAATTCGATATCTCCGAATTCAAGATTAACCTCATCCGAAACGAGTTTGGAGTCGATAGCAATTAGTACTCCTCCCCCTCTTCGATGAGGACGATCGCGCCTAAAAATGGAGTACTTTTTCGGAAAAATTTCCGAGTTAAGTATATCCGATTTTAGCCAAGTTTCTGTGATCACTATAGCCTGGGATGCAAAGGTAAGACTGTTAGTAAAGAGATTAGTGAGCTTACTACGTAGGCTCCTAGTATTCTGATATGAAATAGTAAGGCATGCAAAAGATGTTAGTTTTTTGAGATTTTTGTGGTCTTGTCAGTGGTTTTAATTTCTGGGAGGCTAACACCCAGTGGACGTTTTATCTTTATATTCCTAGGCTGATGTTCTTGGACAAATATATGTTCAGGCCAAAAGTTTGCCGAACATATGTTGTCGAAGTCCATCAGTGGCACACGTATCTTGAAAGATGAGGTGTGACGGGTGTAGGAATATTTAAATTTTACTACATCCTCCCGCTTTAAGCCAGGATGTCAATTTCTGACGTATCAGGGGCTAGCCGAGAAACAAAAATGTGTTTCGAGGGAGGTATCACCTTTAGGGATTTCGGAATCGCAGGTGGATGACCTGAGATTTCTTTTGAAACCGGTAGTCCGGAGGTTCGGGTCCCTTTAGGTGTGGGTGATTTTTTTTTTCGGAATAACCATCGAACTGACGGTGGGTACATCATCGGACCTCTGATTACATTCTTCAAGAATTATACAGTCGGGATCCGAATGTTTTGTTGTCACCGGTGTCGTAGCCAAGGGGGTGGAATACGGCAGCGGTGTTTTTTGAATGTTTAGCTGCGGTAAATTAAGAGGTAATTGGTTCTCAGTCTGCGGCAGGCAAGAACTTGGTTTTTTGCGCTTAGGAGACTTATTCAATAACTGAAGGTTATTGAAACGAGTATTCAGTGCCTGGAAAGCTTCAAATAGGCCAAGAACCTCCTTAAACTCAGTTTTAGTCTGCCGCATGAACGATCTCTTTTCGTTCTGAACCCCTCTACAATTTTCACAGCAATAATGCAGACCGGAACCAGATCTAGCCAAAGCGTCTGATACTACCGCGTTAAAACCGGCACATTTTGCGTGAGCCAGGTTGTTGCACAGCCAGCAGAGAACGCTCGGCTGATTGGCGGAAATGCCTTTTTTGCATTTTTTTTATTGAGCAAACCAATTCAAAATCCATAATTATACCATGTACCTTAAGGTACAAATGGTATATTAAGTTTGTGCAAAGTATGTAACAGGGAGAAGGAAGCGTTTCCGACCCTATAAAGTATATATATTCTTGATCAGCATCAACAGCCGAGTCGATCTAGCCATGTC
>JAJJHQ010000581.1:12464-43661 GCA_021223825.1 Drosophila ironensis
CTCGTTGTCGAGGAAGCTCGACTACAGCGTTTCTACTTGTTTTTAAATTAAAATTACGTACCTTTAAACCACTGTAAGCACAGATAGATAAGTGACAAAGAGAAAGACAGAGAGAGAGGTACACTCGGTAGATAACGATAGAGCGATCGGAGTGTAACTCGAGAGCGAGAGTGCAGTTACGCCAAAGTAAAGTAAAGAGGATTGGGAGGAGAGATAGAGAACACAACAAGAGCAGCAGATATTAAAAAGGTATTAAATAACCAAATATTTAATGCCTATTTATTACCTGCACACGCGGAAGCGACACGGTTTTAAAAACAAACGCTGACAGATTCGCACGTAATTAACAGTTTAATTATCGCGGGCTTAATTTTCGCGGGAAAGTATATTTTGATTCGCACAGAAAAAAAACGCGTCCGTTCGCTTCGAAGAAAGTGAAAGGGTCAGCCTGATTTACTATATTGGCGACATTTTCCGAGGAGCGTTAAGCTGTTGCAGAAGCGCCAGCAATTGCTCGGGTAGAATTTCTTCTACAGCGGTAGTAAGCGCTTATTTTCCTACCTCCATTATATTCCTATTCTGTTAATATTCTGTTTGTCGCTGGTACTGTCTGTATTGTGTTTTTATACCATGTACCTTAAGGTACAAATGGTATATTAAGTTTGTGCAATGTATGTAACAGGGAGAAGGAAGCGTTTCCGACCCTATAAATTATATATATTCTTGATCAGCATCAACAGCCGAGTCGATCTAGCCATGTCCGTCTGTCTGTCCGTCTGTCTGTCTGCTGTCTGTCTGTCTGTCTGTCTGTCTGTCCGTCTGTATGTATAAACACGTCGTTCTCGGAGATGGAAAGAGCTAGAGGTGTATTTCTTTTCGCTTTAGGTCCGTTATATGTGTACGCAGGTCGAGTTTATTTCAAATTTTTGCCACGCCCCTTTCCGCCTTCGTAATTTGCATAAAACTGCATTTTCTTTGATAACTTTGACAAAATAAGAGCTAGAGACCTGTTTCTTTTTGCATAAGATCAGATCGGACCATAAATATAGAAGATATAACCATTAACATTTTACCCACCCCTTTCCACGGCAACGGCAAGAGAGGTACATGGTAACTCGTTGTCGAGAAAACTCGACTACAGCGTTTCTACTTGTTTGTTCTTGTACTTTGTTAATTATGATCAAGCTAATCGGATTTTCCATTAGTTTTTTTTTTAACAATTGGAAATTTATTATTTCTTCACTAAATTTAACCTTTCTCTTACATTAAGTTAAAAGTATTATCATATATTAATCGGAAAAATAGAAATCAATATGTCGGATAAATCTGAATCTAACATGTGTATTTGTGTGTGTTTTTATACCATGTACCTTAAGGTACAAATGGTATAATGTATGTAACAGGCAGAAGGAGACATCTCCGACTCCATATTCTTGGTCAGCGTCAACAGCCGAGTCGATATAGCCATGTCCGTCTGTCCGTCTGTCTGTCTGTCCGTCTGTCTGTATGTATCGTTCTCGGAGATGGTAAGAAATAGACGTGTAATTCTTTTTGCTTTTGGTGTGTTATTATTGCAGGCAGATCAAGTTTATTTCAAATTTTAGCCACGCCTCTTTCCGCCTTCGTAATTTGCATAAAATTGAATTTTCTTCGACACACTAGCTCATAACTTGCACAAAATAAGGAATAGAGACCTATTTCTTTTTGCATTATGTCCGTTTAGCAATTACGAAGATAATGGTATTCTTTGATTTTTGCCACGCCCCTTTCCGCCCTCGTATTTGCAAAAAAATCGATATCTTCGAAATGGTTAGAGCTAGAGGAATAATTTTCAGTCCGCTAACTCCACTGATCGTCAAACACGTACATTCAAAATGATGTACAGATCGGACAAATATAGAAGATATGACCAATTAAAATTTTACCCACCCCTTCCCTAGGCAACGGCATGCCGCACACGCTGGGGTGACGTCATCCGTTTCTTCTTTGACTTCAATTCGTTTGCATACAGAAGTGTGTGTATGTATGCACAATACACACAGAAGTGCATGTATGTGAATTACGAGCTCCGACCACTATTAATTCGTACGGCATGATTTGGTACTCGTATATAATGTTCAGCAAACGATATTGTCAATAATAAGGTATACAGCACATAAAAATTATTTTTTATAGTAATATAACTTTATTCTCTTTAGTTTAAAAAAAAAATTTTATTATATTTCAACAACAACAACAATAATACTTATTTCAAATATGTCATTAAACTGATAACAAAGGTTCGACCACTATTAATTCGTACGGTGGAAAAAGCTTAGCTTAGAGTTAAAAGAAGATCAAAACAAAAGGAAATAGTGAAACATAATCACTATCTAGTCTTCTACTGTAAAAAGTTTAACAAAGCAGAATGCAAAAAATGTGCGATTGCTTAAAATTACTCACAGTTTAGCTACGATGGCACGGGGAAAGCCGATTTGCAAAGAAATCAGAATTTTAGTTCTGGAAAACTTTAAAAATGGGAAAAGTTTCGGTGAAATTGCCAAGCAATTTAATCTGGCTAAGTCATCCGTTCAGGGACTTATAAAAAAATTTATGGAAAATGGTAATATTGAAAATAATATCGCAAAAAGAGGTAGAAAATCGGCAATAACAGCCCGTATTAGACAAAAATATAAATAAATACAAAGAAATTGTTAATAAAGAAAAGGGGTACATGGTATCTCGTTGTCGAGAAATCTCCTGATGTTCCTCCCGTGTCTTGCCGATCACAATGATGTCGTCGAGGCATGCGAAGGCGTGTGGCATAATTTCCGGCCGATCACCTGATCCAATGCCTTCTGGAACGTTGCCGGTGCCGAGTGCAAGCCGAATGGCATTACTCGCCACTGGAACAGTCCCCTTCCCGGGACTGTAAATGCAGTGAACTGCCGGCTCTCCTTGTCCATCGGTATCTGCCAGTAACCGTTCTTCAGGTCCAGACTGCTGATGAATTTCGCCTCCCGTAGCTGCTCCAGGATGTGGTTCATCCTTGGGAGTGGGTAGGCGTCCTTCTCCGACCGCTCATTCAGTAGCCTGTAGTCCACGCAAAATCGCCATTTCCCCGTCTTTTTCATCACCATGATGACCGGGGCGCTGTATGGGCTGTTGGACGGCTCTATGCACCCTTTCTCCAGCAGCTCGTCTACCTGCCGGTTTATCTCCTCCTGCATCTTAGGGTTCCTCGGGAAATAACGTTGCTTCACCGGCCTATCGTCCTTCATCTTGAGAGGACTCCCTCATTGACCGTGCTGGGCTTGCTAAGCGGGTCGGGGTCTCGCACAAATTTATTTGTGTGTTTTGCAGCCCACCCACAGTAATAACACTTCGCTATCTTTTCAGCCTTTTATTCACGGGTCGTTCCGTTGACTGGTCGCCGACGGGTTGCATGATGGCCCTCTTTTCGTGGCTTCGGTGTCCTACTTGTCCCTAGTCCGGTTCCCCGTTCACCGGGGGGGTTGTGGTCAGGTTCGCACCGGCCGAAACCGGCTCGCCGTTAACCCACGAATGCCCAGGAAGCAGGTCAGGATCGGCCAGCCAGGCTGGGTCTCCGTTAGCCGCTGCGTTCCGGCTCTGGTGCGTGTGTTTCCCGTCTCCCCGTCCCCGTACACCAGGGGTGCTGTGGTCAGGCTCGCACCGGCAGGAGCCGGCTCGCCGTTAACCCACGAACGCCCAGGAAGCAGGTCAGGATCGGCCAGCCAGGCTGGGTCTCCGTCAGCCGCTGCTTTCCGGTTCTTGTGCGCGTTTCCCCGCTACCGTTCGTTGTCCCGTTCACCAGGGGTGCTGTGGTCAGGCTCGCACCGGCCGGGCCGGCTCGCCGATAACCCACGAACGCCCAGGAAGCAGGTAAGGATCGGCCAGCTAGGCTGGGTCTCCGTTAGCCACTGCTTTCCGGTTCTGGTGCGCGTTTCCCCCCGCTATCGTTCGTTGTCCCGTTCACCAGGGGTGCTGTGGTCAGGCTCGCACCGGCAGGGCCGGCTCGCCGTTAACCCACGAACGCCCAGGAAGCAGGTCAGGATCGGCCAGCCAGGCTGGGTCTTCGTTAACCGCTGCGTTCCGGCTCTGGTGCGCGTGTCCGTTGCCCGTCCGGGTCGCGTCTCGTCCTGGCTCACCCTGTTTCCCTTTCGCTCCTTCGTTGAGCCGCTGCGCCGCTCCCGTGGTGGTTGTTCTCGGATGTCCTGGTTGCTCCTGGGGGGGGGTCCTTGTTGTCCTTGTTGCTCCTCGATGTCCTTGCTGTAGCCTCGTGTCCTTCTGAATCCTCCCGCGTGGTGTTGCTGCTGGCCCGCTGGCGTTCACTGCACTTCACCCGCACTGCGCTTAAAAATTCCCGCACTCGACTGTCCCGTGCCGCCATTGCTCCGTCCCTTTTATACATGCGCGCTGCCGCAGCTGCGTACTTTTCCATCGGAGTTCTCCTTTGCCCAGCACCTACGCCGCGGCTGCATCCTAACGGCGTTTCCTCCGCCGTTCCGGGCGTCTCTCCTGCTTTTCTGGCGCCAACTCGCCAGATCACGCCATTCTCCCGTTGCTATCGGCGTCCCCCTTTCGGTTAGCAACTACGGCGCTCCAACGGCGTTTCCTCAGCCGTTCCGGGCGTCTCTCCGGCTTTTCTGGCGCCAACTCGCCAAATCACGCCATTCTCCCGTTGCTATCGGCGTTCTCCTTCGGCTAGCAACTACGACGCGGCCCGATTCCAACAGCGCCTTCTCCGTGTTCCCGGCGTTTCTCCTGCTGTCCGGGGTCGCCATTTTGCCGCTGATCCGGACGCCGTCTCTTCCCCACTGTTACTCTCCTGGGCTCCCGGTGCCCGCTCTTCCGCTACTTCACCACGCTGCTCTTCGGGTTCCGCTCTTCCCCACGCTGCTCTCCGGCTCCGCTCTTCCCCACGCTTGTCCCGTTAGGCGTGGGCTTTTCTCTCTTCCCCACGCTGCTCACCGGGCTCCGCTCTTCCCCACGCTGCTCTTCGGGTTCCGCTCTTCCCCACGCTGCTCTCCGGCTCCGCTCTTCCCTACGCTTGTCCCGTTAGGCGTGGGCTCCCCACGCTGCTCTCCATTTGCATGCCAACTTACGCCTATGTTTTTTTTACAACTTTACTTACATGCTAATCTACATCTATTCTACGTGCTAATCCATCTCCACCTTACGTCAACTAAGTCGCGCTTCTACTTCGATTTACAACTTAATATTACTATCTATTTGGATCGACGCTATAATCACGGGAGCTCAGGGCAACTTGGAATACTAAAAAATATGCACACTTCATCGGATGCACACTTCTACCCGAAACAGTTTCAGCGTTAAATTTAAATATATACATACAATTTGTTAACTTCACGAATTAAAAGGATAATATATTAGAAAAAAAATTTGGGTTATTCGACATCCGAGATTTCAGGGCACCAAAAATGCAGTGAAAAGTCAAAAACGTAATTATTATAGACGTTCATGACGAAAATTTTTTGCCTAACAAAAATGCATATTTAATAATATATGTCCATAGATCAAAGTCCTCAATTTTTTATTTAAGGTATATTTAACAATTTTGTATTAAAAGTATATTGCTGTCTAATCATAGATATTTTGAATTTAACATCTATCAGAACACAAATATTGTATGTACATCATATATTTTTTGATAAATTTATGAAGCATCCAGCGTGTTGTTTCATTATTATCCTTATACTGAAATTTTAATAAATTGCTCAGACAGCTTAAATGAATAATACAAATCATTGGGTGGTAACATTTACCTAACAATAGGCAATAAATTGCTCAGGCAGCTTGAAAGAATAATATTAATCATTGGGTGGTGGTAACATATCTACTATACGAGTAGGTACTATTTTTTTTGCGAGGTCTTGTTGCTTGATGTTAAACTTCCCGCCTGACTGAGAGGGGCAAACCGTAAATTACGGTTCCAGTCGCGAAGATAGATCAGGTCGCTTTTCACGTGGCTGTTTCTTGGTGCCCTTGCTGGATAGCTGCGCCGCTCTAGTGTTTCCTCCTGGGTGGTGTCCTTGTCGCTCCTGAGCAGGCCCCTTCTGCTCCTGGTCGCTCGTGGTTATCCTGACACCGTGTTGCTGCTGTTGCCTTCCGTTCGCGTGATCCTCCTGCGTCGAGTTGCTGCTGGCCCGTTGGCGTTCGCTGCACTTTTCACGCACTGCACTCGAAAATTCCCGCACTTGACTGTCCCCCGCCGCCATTGTTCCGTCCCCTTATCCCTGCGCCCAGGCTGCGCTGCCGCGGCAGCGTACTTTTCTGCTACTTCGCAACTACACCGGGGCCACGGTCCCAACGCTTCTTTCGGCATACGCCCGGTCTATCCTGTCTTCGGGCGCGAAATCACGCCATTATCCCGTTGTTCTCGCCGTTCCCTTTCGTCTAGCAACTTCGGCGCGGCCCCATTCCAACGGCTCCTTTTCCGTGTTCTGGGCGTTTCTCCTGTTTTCGGCGATCACTCCATTATCCCGTTCGTCCGGGAACTTTCGCTCTCCACCACGGTTCCACTCCTGAGCTCCCGGTCTCCGCTCTTCTGTTTCCATTGTCCCGTTAGTCGGGGGCTTTCCGCTCTTCCCCACGGCCAGGCAACTTACATGCTATCTTACGTCTACATTTACATCTTTACTTACAAGATTAAGCTTAAGTCCCTAGTTGCTATAGCTTAAATCTATAAATTAAGCGCCAATTTATAATTTCCGTTTGACTGTAAATAATAATAATAAAATTAACGATCTTAAGTGTGTAATATCATGATGAACCCAAAAAGTGAATAATTGTATTGGTAATTTTCGTATCAGTATTTTAATTGAATCTTTGTACATTAATACATAAATAAGATCTGTTTGGTTACCTTCTAGATGCAGTTTCGAGATCAGAAATCATCATCACTTTCTTCTTTCGACGCGAACGGACGCGTTTTTTTTATGTGCGAATTTTAAAATATTTTCCGCGAGAATTAAGCCCGAGAGAATTGAGAATAAAATTTCATCCGAAACTCTCAACGTGTTTTTCTTTAAAACCGTATCGCTTCCGCGTGTGCAGTTAATAAATAGGCATTAAATATTTGGTTATTTAATACCTTTTTAATATCTTCTTCCCTTGTTGCCCAAAATTTTGGCAAAACCCCAATTTTTTTAAGCTTTTAAGTTATCCCCTTAAAATAATATACGTTGCATTTAAAAATCGCTATTTCGGTACTGAAATTGGAGGCCTGCTAAATTCGGAAGCCCTTAAAGTCAGCTTTTCATTGATTAGAAACGTTGACTTTTTGGCACGCTAAATAATAGCACATTTTAAAGTAAGATTGGAAGAGTTCTACTTAACATTTTAAATCAAAGTAAATTGGAAAATATTAGTGGAGGTATTTAAAATTTACGTTTTTTTTTCATTCCTCCATTTCTTCTTTCGAAGCGAACGGACGCGTTTACAAAAAAGTATGTAATATCATTTTACGCGAGAATAAAGCTCGTAAATTCAAAACCGAACTTTCTACGTGTTCTTCTCAACAACCGTTTTGCTTCCGCGTGTGCAGATAATAAATATGCATTAAATATTTGGTTATTTAAAACCTTTTTAATATACATATATTTCTCTTGTTGTGATCATTACATCTTCTCCCACTCCTCCTTACTCTGTATTCGCGTAACTGCACTCTCGCTCTTAAGTTGCACTCCGATCACTCAAACGTTATCTATCGAGTGTACCTCTCTCTCTGTCTTTCTCTCTTTTTACGTATCTTTCTGAGCTTACAGTGGTTTAAGGGTACGTAAATTTAAATGAAAAAGTTATGGATTTTGAATTGGTGTGCTCAACTAAGAAATGCAACAAAGTCATTTCCGCCAATCAGTCGAGCGTTCTCTGCTGGCTGTGTAACAACTTGGCTCACGCTAAATGTGCTGCTTTTAATGCGGCAGTATCAGACGCTTTGGCTAGATCTGGTTCCGGTCTGCATTTTGCTGGGAAAATTGTAGAGGGGTTCAGAACGAAATGAGATCGTTCATGCGGCAGACAAAAACTGAGTTTAAAAAGGTTGTTTGCCTATTTAAAAAGGCCCATGCAGTTTTCCTGCCACAGAATACTCGTTTCAATAACCTTCAGTTATTGAATAAGTCTCCTAAGCGCAAAAAACCAAGTTCGATTCCAAAATCCCTGAAAGTGATACCTCCCACGAAACACATTTTTCTTTCTCGGCTAGCCCCTGATACGTCAGAAATTGACATCCTGGCTTATATACAAGCCAAAGTTAAAGCCGATATAAACCTGGAGGATTTAGTAAAATTTAAATATTCCTACACCCGTCACACCTCATCTTTCAAGATACGGGTGCCACTGATGAATTTCGACAACATATGTTCGGCTTACTTTTGGCCTGAACATATATTTGTCCAAGAACATCAGCTTGGAATATAAAGATAAAACGTCCGCTGGGTGTTAGACTCCAGAAATTAAAACCACTGACAAGTCCACAAAAAACGCAAAAAATTAACATCTCTTGCATCGTACAAAAATACTAGGGGCTTACGTAGTAAGCTCACTAATCTATTTACTAACAGTCTTACCTTTGCATCCCAGGTTATAGTTTTCACAGAAACTTGGCTAAAATCGGATATACTTAACTCGGAAATTTTCCTGAATAAGTACTCCATTTTTAGGCGCGATCGTCCTCATCGAAGAGGGGGAGGAGTACTAATTGTTATCGACTCCAAACTCGTTTCGGATGAGGTTAATCTTGAATTCGGAGATATCGAATTCATTTTTGTTCAGATTAAATTTCGTATATTTAGCTTATTCATAACATGCTCTTAAATACCACCCAAGACCACTGATCGGCAAACAGATATGTACGTGCACGGATCGTACGGATCGAATAATAAATATAGAAGATATGGCCAATAAAAGTTTTACCCACCCCTTCCCTAGGAAACGGCATGCCGCACACGCTGGGGTGACGTCATCCGTCTCTTCTTTGACTTCAATTCGTTCCCACGTGTATTCATACAGTAGTGTGTGTATGTGTGCACCTGCTGATTTTTTGGATGTCAACAAACGAAAATTTGGTGAATTATTTGAAAAAAATAAAATAAAAACAAAGACATGGTTCATAAAGAAAAGAGGTACATGATATCTCGTTGTCGAGAAATCTCGACTACAGCGTGGGGTGACGTCATCCGTCTCTTCTTTGACTTCAATTCGTTCCCACGTGTATTCATACAGTACTGTGTGTATGTGTGCACCTGCTGATTTTTTGGATGTCAACAAACGAAAATTTGGTGAATTATTTGAAAAAAATAAAATAAAAACAAAGAAATGGTTCATAAAGAAAAGAGGTCCATGATATCTCGTTGTCGAGAAATCTCGACTACAGCGTTCCTACTTGTTCTTTCATTCAAAGCAACTCATTTTTGTCATTTTCGCGAGATAGTTAATGGCCCTATCAATGTACTATACAAAATTAGTGCCTATAGAGCTTAAATTGTGGATGTCACAGAATTTCGCGGTTTGCGAGGCTGCGGAGGGAGGTAGCCAATTTTTAAAATAAACTTGTGCTGAACTGGTATTCCTAGAAATAGAATACCTATGCAATTCGATTTTCTTCATCTATTATAGTTTCCAAAATCTAGGCGTTCATACGGACAGACGAATTTCGCGGTTTGAGGGGCTGAGGAGGGAGGTAGCCGATTTTTAAAATAAACTTGTGCTGAACTGCTATCCCCAGAATTAGAATGTGCAATCAATTCTTCTATATCCATTATAGTTTCCAAAATCTAGGCGTTCATACGGACTGACAGACGGACGGACAGACGAACATGGCTAGATGGACTCGGCTGTTGATGCTGATCAAGAATCAGCAGATGTCTCCTTCTGGCCGTTACATACACTTGCACAAAGTTAATATACCATTTGTACCTTAAGGTACATGGTATAAAAATATTGGCACACAATAGAAAATTTCTAGATCGGGTTGAGGTCAGGGGATTGTGGCGGATGTGGCAGAATATGTGCCGTGTTATAAATGAGCCACATTCGCACATCAATGGCGTATGCTTGGGATCATTATCCTGCACGAATGTGAAGGAGCTTGGCACATTAAGATTTGAGGCACTTTTTTAAAATATTAAAATACACCTTGTCCATTATGTCCATTATTGGCGAAACGCCAACGCTCCCAAGATGAGGCTAAAGCGGAGGCACCAGCAAGTAAGCGGCCCCGATATAAACCAGCCCCCCCACCACCACCGCAAACGAAGACCATGAGCGATATCGCGAGGAGACACCTCGTGGTCGCTCTGGTCGACAGGAGCGATCCCAACGGCCGCATGAAGACAGAGCAGTGGAGGGCAGTAGAGTCCAAACAGCTCGTGGAGGTCGTAAAGCGGATGGAAGAGCCAAAATCACAGCCAGTCGCGTTCGGAAATGCGGGTTGGCTGGAAGGCGTAAAGCTGCTGAGCTGCAGGGACGACACCACCCTGAAGTGGGTCACCAGTGCCGTGGCATCTTTGGGAAGGCTATGGGAAGGGGCTGAGCTGGAGGTGCGGACTGGAAGGTTATCCATGTGGCAAGGCCCGACGCCAAGGGGCAGCTCATGGTCCTCCAGATCAACAAGGAAGCGGAGGACATCCTGTACCCCAGATTCGGGAGGATGGCATGGGGCGTAGGCTGTGTTTACCTACGCCTCAAGAAGCGCCACCCGGAAGATACAAACACAAACACCCTGAAAGCTGGAGAGGTGAAGGAGGACCTGAAAACGACTAATCTCTCCAGCCTGGATTTGGGTGACACGGAAGAGGAGGAGGATGCGGACGCGACTGTAGTGGCCGCTCCATCTCGGAAGGACGACTCGACTAGCCATGAAACTGAAAGTCCTTCAGATAAACCTTCATAAAAGCAAGTTAGCGTCGGCGGAGCTCATGCTAACACTGGAGGCAGGGCCCGTCGACGTGGCCTTAGTCCAGGAACCTTGGATTGCGTCGGGCAACAAGGTGAGTGACGACAGCGAGTAGAGCCAGAACAGCCATCCTGGTCAGGAAAGGTATCTACGCTTACCTCCTGTCTAATTATAGTACTAATGACCTTACGGCGGTGGCGCTGGAGAGCAGCGGAGAGGAGCCAATACTCATGGTATCCTGTTACATGGCCCACGACACCGACGCCCCACCACGGGAGCTCCGAAGAATGGTGGAGGAGGCAGAATTGAGAAAGAAGCCCCTTATCATCCGCTCGGATGCGAACGCACATCACACCGTGTGGGGCAGTAAGGACGTCAACGAAAGAGGCGAGTCACTGCTAGACTTCATTTTGAGCAAGGGTCTAACCATTAGCAATGAGGGGGAGGAGCCAACATACGTAGGCCCAACCTCTACAAATGTGTTAGACTTAACCCTCAAAACGGAGGGAAATACCGAGGTCACGGAATGGAGGGTCCTGAGCAGACCCTCCTTCTCGGCCCATCGGTACATTGAATTTAGAGTAGAATTCAATCGCAGTGACCACAAACTACCTCGAAGAAACCCCAGAAACACCAACTGGGAAAAATACGGCGACATAGTAAATAGAAAGCTACCAGAACCGCCTCGAATAAAGTCCCCCGAGGACATTGAACGGGCTCTAGAAAAGCTCAACATGATACTGCTACAAGCGTTCCACAAATCATGTAAACTGGTGGACCCGAAGCCTACAAAACACAAGACGTGAAGTACAGGAGCTCTTCAAGCTTGCCAAACAAGAAGAAGTCCATGTATGGAACGAATACAAGACCAGGCTGAGCGACTACAAAAAAGATGTCCGCAAGGCCAAAAGAAACTCGTGGCAAACCTTATGCTCCGGTATAGAGAAGGCTTCAGAAACCACAAGGTTAAGAAAACTACTAGCCGGGAAGCAGATGGCCAACTAAGAACGGAAGAGGGTCGATGAACGGAGGACAGCAAAGACGCCGTCAGAACACTTCTGGATGGACAATTCCCAGGTTGCATTGAAGCAGGCAAATCCATGCAGATCACGCCGCCCAATGCACAGCAGGTGGTACCAGAAGATCTACAAATCGTCAGGCCCCGACGAGATCTTCCCAGCCATGCTGCAGAAGGTCAAAACAAAGGTCTCGCCATGGTTAAAAAACCAACAGCGCTACACTCACTAGTAGCAACCATAGAGAAAGCACTGTCCTGGCAAGCAGGGAAGCACTAGATATCTTAAGCACCTCAAAAGAGGTGCTCACACCACGAATTGCAAAATATCCAGAACCATGTGAAAAACACAATGCCAAAAAAGGGCATCGTTCCTACTGAAGCTACGGAGGCAAGACTGCAGATTGCTAGTCGGTCTGTTTACAGGCCAACAACCGGTACCGCTAAGGACCTTAATGGTCTATGCGCGACACTCTCCCTTCATGGAAAGGTCAACCGGTCATAACATAACATAACATATAGTCTATTGTCTTAGAACTTATAATAACGAACTAAATTAAACTCACTTTTTACAAAATTACAGAAATGATCAGTACTTTTCGTAGAAGAATATCAAATACTGCTATTTCAATGAACAGCCAAAAAGTTGTGCGCGGGGATAAAAATATGAAAAAAAAAGGAAAAAGGGGCCAAATCTAACGGGATTTTTGCGTGTTCCTTGTCTCTATATTCCATTTTACAAAAAACAGCCAGTGACCAACTAACAAAAAGCTATATGCACAAAAAAGGAGGAATATAGATACGCTTGTGTCGCACTAGTGTTGGGTTGCTCATGAGTGAGTGAACAAAAAAGAGCGAACAATGTTCCTTCCTTATTGCTCTTTTTTGCTCACTTGTTCTTTTTTGCTCACTTGTTCTTTTTTGCTCACTTGTCCCACTTGATCTCTTGCTCTCTTGCTCATTTGTTCGTCCCCCGAAGTTGAGAGACCTTTTTTTTTTTTTTCAGCACGAGAGCAACAGATCGAGTGAAGTGAGCAAAAAAGAACAAGTGAGCAAAAAAGAACAAGTGAGCAAATAAGAGTGAGCAAGAGTGAGCAAGAGTGAGTTGACTCTTTCGAAAAAAAAAGAACAAGTGAACATGTTCACCTAAAAGAATATTTACACAACACTATGTCGCACTGCTATTTCAATGACCACAGCTGTATATGTATTTACACTCATGTTATTTAATTATTTAATTTATTCACTTAATTATACTATCAAATTTACATAGTTACATACTACAACGGACCAACTAGTCTGAAGGCCTCTGTAGCTATTGCCTTAAAAAAAAAATGCACAGAAATTTGCAATTGCTGTTAATTTCCATGCAATAATAATAATAATAAAAACAAATAAACGTGGCATCGGAAACGTAATGGTGTGGAGGTGTATAGTGGCAGGTGGATTGGGAAATTTAGGATTTATTGGTGGGGTTGAATATTTAAACATTCTGAAATTCAATTTACTTCCCAATGTTTATTAATTGAGCTTGAATAGGGAGAAATCACAGTTTTATCTGAATGACCCCAAGCTCTCTTCGTATTTAATACAAGAATGGCTCCTTTATAACTGTAATCAACAAAAAACCTATAAAGCATATTTATCTTTTGATTCGCAAAAATTAATTAACATCCAAGGAATCCCTAAATAACGGTACAAAAAAGCCTGGGACAACATTACCAGTCAGGAGACTTTATATTTTGTCGCAAGTATGCAAAAGTGCTTACAAGCAGTAATTAAAGCTTTGGGAGGTGCAACAATGTTGTATGCGTATTTCAATTCTTGTTATCTTTCTTTTTTATTAGAAATTTTCTATTGTGTGCCAATATTTTTATACCATGTACCTTAAGGTACAAATGGTATATTAACTTTGTGCAAGTGTATGTAACGGCCAGAAGGAGACATCTCCGACCCCATAAAGTATATATATTTTTGATCAGCATCAACAGCCGAGTCGATATAGCCATGTCCGTCTGTATGTATGACCACCTCGTTCTCGGAGATGGTAAGAACTAGAGGTCTAATTCTTTTTGCTTTTGGTGTGTTATTATTGCAGGCATAGAAAGTTTATTTCAAATTTTTGCCACGCCCCTTTCCGCCTTCGTTGCATAAAACTGTATTTTCTTCAACTTATTTCTCATAACTTGGACATAATAAGAGTTAGAGACATATTTCTTTTTGCAATATGTCCGCTTAACATACAGAAGTCTATGTACAATGCATACAGAAGTGCATGTACATATGTGAATTATTTGACAAAAATAAAAAGAAATACAAAGAAATGGTTCATAAAGAAAAGAGGTACATGGTATCTCGTTGTCGAGAAATCTCGACTATAGCGTTCCTACTTGTTTTATGTAAGTTTGCGGCTTTTTGGTTGTTTTCCAATTAATTTCCTACATATATAAAGTATCTCATGTTTTTCCTCCATATATGTATTCGTATTAAAATTTGTTTACCTAAACAAATTTTTTTTTTATTATTTATTAACAATATTCAGTACCTATATATATATTTGTATTGAATCAAAGTGGAAAATCCATGGCGTGCCAATACTTTTTTGACTCCCTGTATTTTTCGGTATAAATTTGTTGGCTGGTATATTTTATCGTTATACAGAAGTGCATGTATGTGAATTATTTGACAAAAATAAAAAGAAATACAAAGAAATGGTTCATAAAGAAAAGAGGTACATGGTATCTCGTTGTCGAGAAATCTCGACTATAGCGTTCCTACTTGTTTTATGTAAGTTTGCGGCTTTTTGGTTGTTTTCCAATTAATTTCCTACATATATAAAGTATCTCATGTTTTTCCTCCATATATGTATTCGTATTAAAATTTGTTTACCTAAACAAATTTTTTTTGTATTATTTATTAACAATATTCAGTTCCTATATATATATTTGTATTGAATCAAAGTGGAAAATCCATGGTGTGCCAATACTTTTTTGACTCCCTGTATTTTTTGGTATAAATTTGTTGGCTGGTATATTTTATCGTTATCGAATTTACACTGCGCGGTCACACAAATGATAGCAGCAAGAAATTTACGGCGAATAGAGTGACAAATATGGGCGACCAACTGATCTTGGCCACCGGCGGATACGACCACACGATTAAAGTGTGGCAGGCGCACACTGGCAACTGTATCAAAACGATGCGGTTTGTGGAGACCTCGGTGCGTTAACTTTTCCTATTGCCTTCTCTTATATACGATACTATACGATCCTGTCCTATACTATACGATCCTGTGCGAACCGATCCGTTTCGAGAATTGTGGAATGACTCTAATGAAATTTTTTTCGTCCTGGAAGCTCAGCAGGTAAACGCTCTGGATAGGACGCCCGACAAAACGCGGCTAGCAGCCTGCGGCTATCAATGCATCCGCTTGTACGACCTGGAGTCGACGTGCACGGCGCCAGTCATCAACTTCGATGGCGTGCAGAAGAACGTAACGCGTCTGGGCTTCCAGGAAGACGGCAATTGGATGTTCACAGCCGGCGAGGACCACCACGTGCGCATCTGGGATATGACTTCGGCTCCACAGTGTTCGCGGGTGTTCGACTGCGAGGCACCGGTGAACGCCGCCTGCCTGCATCCCAACCAGGTGGAGATCGCCATGGGCTCGCAGAACGGCAGCGTCTTTCTTTGGGACGTTAAGTCGGAGAAGCACGAGCGAATCGTGCCCGAGGTGGACGCTTCCATCCAGGACGTGGCCATTTCGCCGGACGGCCACTTCCTGGCGGCGGCTAATAACAAGGGCAACTGCTACATTTGGTCGCTAACCAACAGTCCGGACCAGAAGATGAGCACGCTGCGGCCCACGAAGAAGATCCAGGCACACACCCGCTACATCCTGCGGTGCAAGTTTAGCCCTGACTCTCGCCTGCTGCTGACAACATCTGGTGACGGCACAGCCTGCATTTGGAAGACTGAGGACTTCAGCAAGTGGCGGGAGCTATGCATTGACAATTCTTGGGTGTGGGACGCGGCCTTTAGCGCTGATTCAAAGTGGCTCTTTACTGCTTCCTCAGACGGAGTTGCACGCCTCTGGAAACTGCAAACCAAGAGCCCCATTAGGGACTACACAGGTCACACGAAGGCCGTCACTGCCCTGTCATTCAAGGACGAGATTGTGGGAAAATAGCTCTCACCAAGTAATGCTGAAGCCGTTAGGGGGTTTTATGGCTGTCACTGGATACGAACGTGTTTACACATTGAATAAACGCAATTGTCTTGCTGGTCCCCGAATTTTCAACGCCTTTCAAAAACACACAAGGTTATTGGCCTGTAGCGGTTTCATCATTTGAAACCTAAGGACTTTATGACAACTATGCTATTACGCGATTTGCTATCTTGCTGTTTTGTACAATCAGACTGGTTGTACATAAATACTGCAGAATATACATATTTACCCCGTTATACCGAGCGTTAATTAATTTTCAAAACGTAGAAAGCCAATTTTGTTTTCTAATTGTAGAATATGACCCGCTGCCAGTAGTGCCATTAAATTTATCTGTATCTCTAATTTTGCGTAAATTAAAGTTTAATTATAAACCAAAACTCAATGCATACCATACCAAACTCACCCATTTTTTCCCCAATCTGGTGTTCTTTTCATTAAACCGCAATTCAGACACCAGCGCATCTAAAATTGTATATAGCCACTTTCAGTCACAATTGATCGAAGCAAAAATTCCGTCACACACCAGAATAGAAGAAACTACGCTAACCTATCTATTTAAATTGAAGACAATTCAAGCGCAATAAAATAACTAACCTATCCCTTAAGATTAAATGAAAATATGAGAAAATTGACGTTCTCTTTTTGTAGACGTTGATACTACAACAAAATTGTAATATGTAATATGTAAAATATAAATAAGGTGATTTAAAAACATACGCATTTAATAAATTATAAATACAGAAGGGAAATACCGAAAACAATTATTCATATTTTAGATGCGTACGAAAAAAGATTATATAATTCATTAGATTATACTGTTTGCTTTTCGATTTTGCTGGCAATTAGTCTACATAGGGCATGCCTTGGGCTACAACAGACTCTTTGATGGGATCCGGGTCGGCGCCTAACTTGTAGCCTACGATACAAGTCACATCCACAGCCTTGCCAGTTGGATTCAGTAGCAGCATCACCTGGTTTATTGGCGTAGCTGGGCGGAATGACTTGTGCGGTGGCATCTCGCTGCCAGTGGGCGGTAGGAGGCGCACCTTGCAGGGCTGGAATATAGACAAGAAAACGTTATATTAAAACAAGTAAGAACGATTATAGTCGAGACCCTCGATTCTCAGTTCCCGGTTCTCAGTTTCACCTGGTTTTTGACACATTATACCATTGAAATTTTCGTAATTTATTTTGTAGGTGTGTGTTTGTATGAGAAGTGTTTCTATGGAGAAACTTGTCATTATACCATGTACCTTAAGGTACAAATGGTATATTAACTTTGTGCAAGTGTATGTAACGGCCAGAAGGAGACATCTCCGTCCCTATAAAGTATATATATTCTTGATCAGCATCAACAGCCGAGTCGATATAGCCATGTCCGTCTGTCCGTCTGTATGTATGAACAACTCGTTCTCGGAGATAGTAAGAGCTAGAGGTCTAATTCTTTTTGCTTTTTGTGTGTTATTATTGCAGGCATAGCAAGTTTATTTCAAATTTTTGTCACGCCCTTTTCCGCCTTCGTAATTTGCATAAAACTGTATTTTCTTCGACACATTTGCCTATAACTTGGACAAAATAAGAGTTAGAGACCTATTTCTTTTTGCAATATGTCCGTTTAACTATTGCGCAGATAATGTCATTCTTGGATTTTTGCCACGCCCCTTTCCGCCCTCGTATTTGCAATAGTTAAACATTTCCGAGAACGAGTTGTTCATACATTCAGACAGACGGACAGACGGACATGGCTATATGGACTCGGCTGTTGATGCTGATCAAGAATAAATATACTTTATGGGGTCGGAGATGTCTCCTTCTGGCCGTTACATACACTTGCACAAAGTTAATATTAACTTTATTAACTTTAATATTAATGGTATATACCATTTGTACCTTAAGGTATAAAAAGGTTGATAAAGAAGTACTTGTTATTTCGTTGTCAAGAAATCTTGACTACAGCGTTTCTACTTTTCCAATATTGTTTTGGGTAATCACTGATGACCTTCAAAATGCATTTAACGACCGATGACCAAACGCTGCTGTCACTTTTTGATAGATAACTATGATTGAAGTTGTCCAATTGTCTTCAAATTTTTACGCAATGTCAACAAGAGATCAGACTTTTTATTTCATATTCCTATGTTAACTATGGTGGGGCACCAGAAACAGTTATATTTAAAAAGTGGTTTCTTTTGCGACAGACCATGTATTTTGTATGTATGCCATGTATGCAGACTTTGAACCTTTTATATTTTCCTTTGGGTAATAAAAAAAAAAATTTATTTTACCTTTTTCACACTCGCCTCAAACTGGAAGTCGCGCACCGGCTCGCAGCTCTTATTCTGGGCAGAAATCACAATTACTGAAACCCGATGACTGGGTCGATCGCTGGTGAAGTTCAGACTGAGCTGCATGTCGTCATCATCGAGGACGACGAGTTGCTCTCCAGTTGCTTGGATGGAATCCAGATTTACATGAATTTCGCTGAGCGGCTGTGCCGGAACGGTCAGCGGAATAGGGTTTTCCACCCCCGTTTTGAGTTGTTTCTTTTCCTCAATGTTGGTGGGCAAGGGAATATCATCTAAAGACGCTTCAACAGCAGATATTGTTAAAGTATCTACAGGATGTTTTCCAATGACAGGCAACGGTTTTTTGTAATTTGTTTCGCCAGTTGGTTTGGCGTGCAAACTTTCACGCACCAAGTCGTTGAGGGTAACCTTCTCGGAATCTCGCTTAAAGCTTGCCAATCGCTCCTGTGTGGGAAGAATCTGCTGAAATAGCTCCTCGCTTAGCATGTCAATTTGGGGCATTTCTCTGTCTGTTCTCTGATTCTTGGGCGAATTTACAGCACTTCCGTTGGTCAACGACTCGCTGGCGTTGAATTCGGTAAGAATATGCGGCTCCAGGATGATTCCGGTATTTTGAAATGACTGGTTTTGCCTAACTTCGCATTCGGTACTGCTGAAAATATCTCTTAAATCGCCCAGCGGATTGCCTGTTGACAATTCGCTGCTGACAGTGATCGGTACGCTTGTAGTTGAGGAATCATATGACTTTGCTGCAACGCCTTGAATGCTACCGCTAATCAGCAAATCCCCGAGCATCTCATTTAACAGCAATGTATTTTTAGATCCCATGTTTTGAGTAGCACTTGTTGAAGTTGGAGCATGGGAAGTTAATGTAGACTTTGTCAACTTTAAAGTGGAAGCACTAGCGGTCCTTTCAGAAGGTGCTGTTCTTGTGGATGAGGCTACTAGAAGTTTGTAGCGCTGCATGGTGGCCAGCAAAGCACCATTAGCATCCAACGTGTCGGCTGCAAGAATGAAAAAATTTGATCATTTGGTTTTTTTGTTTGGTTAATTGATACAAGTTTAGGTCATAATAAAATGTTTACACGATTGAAGGTAGCGGATGTGAATTAATAAGTAAGAATGATTATAGTCGAGTGTCTGGACTATAAATACCCGGCATATAAATTGTGAGCGCAACAAATGTTCGTAATTTGTGTTTGCATGTGTGTCCTGATCGTCAAACACGTGCTTGCAAAATGACGTTCAGATCGGACAATAAATATAGAAAATATGACCAATTAAAGTTTTACCCACCCCTTCCCACTGCAACAGCATGCCGCTTCACATGCTGGGTGACGTCATCCGTTTCTTTTTTGACTTCGATCCCTGCACATGTATACATACATAAATGTGTGTATGTATGCACCATACATACAGAAGTGTATGTATGTGTGACGGTGCTGATTGTTGACAAGTAAGAACGATTAACCAATACGGACACTAGGAATAGGCGACTGCTCCCTAAAACCCTTTTCTGCGCGAAAGCATAGAAATGTGTATTGCTTTTTAAATCTTGTATAAATTGTAGAAAGAGATCTTGGAGTTCCCGATCTAATTGGTTATTTGTATTGGTCTGGCTATTCGCTATCTTACATTTTTAGATTCTTTTTCATTGCGGCCTGTAAACATATTTAACTAATATAATAATGACCGTTACTACCAAAAAAAAAGAGAATACCTACACAAATAAACATGCATTAGCAGTGTGTTTTGAAATATAAAACAAGTAAAAACTATTATTGTCGAGTGTCTCGATTATAAATACCCGGTTCTCAGTTTCACCTGGTTGGGAGCAACAAATTTTCGTAATTTATTTTGAAGGTGTGTGTTTGTATGAGAAGTGTTTCTATGGAGAAACTTGTCATTTTTTCATTCAATGCAACTCATTTTTGTCATTTTTGCGAATAAAAGTGGGCCTAACCGGCAACACAGATAATGGCCCTACCAATGTATTATCCAAAATTAGTGCCTATAGAGCTAAAATTGTGGATGTCACATAATTTCGCGGTTTGCGGGGCTGCAGAGGGAGTTAGCCGACTTTTAAAATAAACTTGTGCTGAACTGGTATCCCTAGAATTAGAATGTGCAATTAGTTTTTCTCTATCTATTATAGTTTCCAAAATCTAGGCGTTCATATGGACAGACGGACGGACAGACGGACATGGCTAGATGGACTCGGCTGTTAATGCTAATCAAGAATATATAGGGTCGGAAAAGCTTCCTTGTCCCTGTTACATATTTGACATTCACACGAATTCAATATACCCGTATTCTTTTTTTAAAAGAACCGGGCATACAAAATGGTGGATAATGAAAAGAGGTACATGGTATCTCGTTATAGAGATATCTCGACTACAGCGTTTCTTCTTGTTCTTTTTAAGAACCGAGTATACAAATTTCAAATGGGTATCCTATGATTCTGGTATTAAAATTGTAGACGCCTCAGAATTTCGTAGACGATTTTGTAAGACAACTGGATTTTAACTTTTATTTTACATTATATTTTTCGTTATCTTAGCGTTTATACAAATTAATAAACAGTTGAGCATGAAAAAAAAATTTGCACAAATACAAATATTGCAAATAAATGGCAAAGGTACAACTTTTTTTCACAAAATACCTCTTTTATAGTGTCATTAGAATCTTTCGGACAATTTTTAAATTGAATACTTTTTTGTGTAACAATATAGCGTTAAAGTCATAAAAGGCGTACGCAAAGATTGATACACGTGGACTTCGCACGATTTTAAGTAAATATTTATTCTTTGTCGAAAAATACCACTCACCTACAAGCTGGGCGTCAGAATCATCCAGTAACTGGGGCAGATGCTGAAAGATAGGTTTTTGCTTTTTGCAGATCCTATAGAGCTCGTGCAGAGTCTCACTAACGTCCTGATCCGAAGGATCATATGTGTCTAGCATTTGGTTAAGCAACTGCATTGTCTCCTGGACCTCCTGGAGCACTAGGCGGTGTTGAACGAGAAGATCGTTCCTGCGCGCTTCTTGGGCCATTCTGTACTGGAGCAGAAGGTTTGCCCGCCTAAAGTTTTCGGGATTATTGCTCTTGATTAACTTAGCGAACATAGCTTCGTCACAAGTACCAAGCACACTCTCCCGCTTGGCAACCGCCGCCACCGTCTGACCGTGCTCAATGTCGCATTCTTTGCGAAGCATATCGTAGGCGTCGCGGATCTTTTGGCGATGCGGAAACTCGGTAGTCCATAAAAGCAGGCACTCCATGATCCTCTGCTTCACCTCGTGCGGCGTCTCAGCACCCTTGTACTTGCGCGAGACCAAACGGATCAGCTCGTTTAAGAACCGAAACTTAGCCACTTCGTCCTGGAAATCATCGCCACATTGTGTCATGCACTCCTCTAAAATCTGCAACAAAATAAAATATAATATTGACTCGCTAATCTGTCGTATTTTATATTTTGCAGTTTGGTAAAATATTCATACTTTTCTAAAATTGTCCATTAAGCCATTTATCAAAAATATCATCAAAGTTAACATGTATGCAGAATAAAATAAAACCTTACTACGCATACTTTAAAGAAAGTTAAAAAAATACTTTTTAACATTAAAAATTTATGTTAGTTTCTGTTAACAAAAGTAAAGATAATCTTAATGGCTTCGTTACCTCTCGAAAAGCCAAATGATTCAATCACTCAATATATGTATAGTACATGCCATTTTTTTTTAATTACTCGTAAAATAATTTTTGGATAAGAAAACTTTGTTCTCTTGTGAAATTTTCATGTTTGTAGTTATGGTGCGTATGGTGCGTTATGGTGCGTTATGGTGCGTTTGTAGCTATGCCTCTGACAGTACGCGTATGATAGTAACAAGAAGGAACGTTTTTGTTCTTTCTTTTTAAACTGAAATTAAAAAACTGTTTTTTTTTTACGTTTGAACATTTGTTTTAAATAATTCACCAATTTTTGTCAGAACGTGCACACATTCATGTACTTCTGTATGTATATACGTGCGAACGAATTGAAGTCAAACAAGTAGGAACGCTGTAGTCGATATTTCTCGACAACGAGATACCATGTACCTCTTTTCTTTATGAACCATTTCTTTGATTTTATTTTTTTTTTTTCAAATAATTCACCATATTTTCGTTTGTTGACATCCAAAAAATCAGCAGGTGCACACATACACACACTACTGTATAAATACACGTGCGAACGAATTGAAGTCAAAGAAGAGACGGATGACGTCACCCCAGCGTGTGTGGCATGCCTAGGGAAGCGGTGGGTAAAACTTTAATTGGCCATATCTTCTATATTTATTGTCCGATCCGTACGTAATTTTGCACGTTTGTGTTTGACGATCAGTGGACTTATTGGATTTGCAAATACGAGGGCGGAAAGGGGCGTGGCAAAAATCCAAGAATGACATTATCTGCGCAATAGTTAAACGGACATATTGCAAAAAGAAATAGGTCTCTATTATTTTGTCCAATTTTCCAAGAAAATTCAAATACAATTTATTGCAAATTGTGAAGGCGGAAAGGGGCGTGGCAAACATTTGAAATAAACTTGATCTGCCTGCAACAATAACACACCAAAAGCAAAAAGAATTAGACCTCTATCTCTTACCATCTCCGAGAAGGAGGTGTTCATACATACAGACAGACGGACGGACGGACAGACGGACAGACGGACATGGCTATATCGAATCGGTTGTTGACGCTGATCAAGAATATATATACTTTATGGGGTCGGAGATGTCTCCTTCTCCCTGTTACATACATTTGCACAAAGTTAATATACCATTTGTACCTTAAGGTACATGATATAAAAAGAGACAGATGACGTCACCCCAGCATGTGCGGCATGCCGTTGCCTAGGGAAGGGGTCGGTAAAGCTTTAATTGGTCATATCTTTTACATTTATTGTCCGATCCGTATGATCCGTGCACGTACATATCGGTTTGCCGATCAGTGGTCTTAGGAGAAAATTATGCCTTTAGCTGTTACCATTTCGAAGATATCGATTTTTTTGCAAATACGAGGGCGGAAAGGGGCGTGGCAAAAATCCAAAAATTACATTATCTGCGCTATAGACCTACTGCAAAAATATAGGTCTCTAGCTCATATATTGTCCAAGTTTTCGAAGAAAATACAGTTTTATGAATATTACGAAGGCGGAAAGGGGCGTGGCAAAAATTTGAAATAAACTTGATCTGCCTGCAATAATAACACACCAAAAGCATACAAAATTAGACCTCTAGCTCTTACCATCTCCGAGACCGAGTTGTTCATACATACAGACAGATAGACGGAGGTAAGGACGGACAGACGCACATCGGTATATATGGACTTGACTGTTGATGCTGATCAAGAATATAAATACTTTATGGGGTCGGAGATGTCTTCTTCTGCCTGTTAAATACATTTGCACAAAGTTAATATACCATTTGTACCTTAAGGTACATGGTAAAAACACCGATTACTAAAAGGCTTTAGCTTTCGAGGACTAGCAGAAATTGATGTTTTGGCATATATTACTTCAGATAATACATTACCGAATAAAAACAGTTAATGTATTGTCCCAATTATGTGCATACCAAAATATGTTAGTTTGACAATGCGATTGTCAGAAAACTTATTCCTTTTCATTATCGGGCGGTTTTCTGTACGTTTTATAAGGCGAGGGTGTTGGTATTTGTGGGCCCGGTTGACCCCTTGTCAGTGGCCACACCACACAGTAGTACTTTTTCTACAGTGCAGATTCGGCGCTATTAGCGATAGTGATAACGAATGCGGCTATGAGGAGTTGCCATACAGCCTAGAGTCCGCTTTGTTTTTCCCCAAGTGTGCATGTGCCTGTGCATGTCAAGATATGAACACCTACATATATCCGCACTAACACCCGACGAAGTTAAACTAGCGAAGTTAAACTAACCGAGATCGCTCGCGTCGCTTCCGAGACGCTGGTCGACCGCACCTTGGCCACGATCATTTCCTGGGCCTTGTGCACGAGCCGGGGGTTGCTCTTAACCACGATGCAGAACATTTGAACACCAAGCTCATCCAACCTCTCCTTTGCCGGATTCGTTGCTCTGTCTGCGGGTGAAGGGAGATTTAGTTGAACCAAATAAATAAGCGCACTCAGATAGTTTACCCAGCATCTCCTCCATAATGCTTTCGTCAGTCGTCATTGTGACTTTAAGCAACATACATTCATCTTTGTGTTACTTTTGTGAAATAGTGGTGACACTCATCGAGCTTGATTTGATTTTGCAATGGAGGTCTAGAAACATCGATGGAGCTATCGATATGTCGATGTTTTCAAATAATATTATATGATAGTAAATAATCGATGTTTTAAATTGCCACTGTGTATATATAAGTTAAGACTAGTCCTTAGACTTATTAGACTAGTCATAGACATCCATTTGGTAAAGTGGGAAATCTTCAATGGCTAAATTTTGGATCAAGTTGTACACGTACAAGAATTCTGGTGACAACCACAGATTTCTTGACATTTTTAGGGTGTCTGTTGCCCTACAAATGTTATGCATGCCGTGGGTCTAAAGCAAAATATGAACGGGTATTTAGTCAACTTAATTTGGTAAAATCCAAGCTTTCATATATGATGCTCGTCCTAAATATCCCAAAATGACCGAAATGAATATGGCTTACGATCGCAAAATCGATAGAGCATATCCTCGGTCTCTGCCCCGGTTACTTGTTATAAGTCCAGACTTGTAAAACATACGCTTAGACTGTGTCGATGTAGCAGGAAACATGAAAATTTTACAATCATACAGTGATGGAAAAAATAATAGAAACGAATTTTCACTTTGGGTTTAAATACGTATTTTTAATAAGTAACGTGGTAATGAGTGGAAATTTTAGTTTTTCTATGATATATATACATCTATCTTACATAATAGAAATCAGAAATGGATTTAACTTTATTAATTTATCTAAAATATGGCATTTAAGTTCAATTTTATGTTCTTGACCTGGAAAAAATAATAGAAACGCGGTCGTATTTTGTCTAAATCTCGGGTAATTCTTCGTTTAAATTAAAATAATAGGTATTGTTTTGAATATTTTTATTACAAGGAGTGCTAATACAGCAATTTGTTGTACAATTTTTAATTTAATTTTGGTAAAAGCATCAACATGGGTCGTGGAGCACATTGCACCGCAGAAAAGAAGAATCTAATCATCAAATTAAAAGCAGAAGGACAAAACATGGGATAAATTGCTAAACTATTGGAATGCTAAAAAAAAAAAGTGTTTTCTGCTATCCACTATGCAGATAAACAGGAGAAACGTGATAGAAAGCGAGCAACTTCTACACAATTTGACAAGACCCTTATAAGGAAGTCGAAAAAGGAGCCATTCCTTTCTTCGAAGGATCTTAAAAACTTCATGAAGGCATCCGTAACAAGTCGCACCATTCGCAATAGAATGATTGAGCGCGGTTTGAAAGCGCATTTAGCAAGGAGAGTTCCTTTTATGAGCAAGACGCATATCGATAGGCGACTCTGCTTTTCCAGAAACCAAGAGATCCGCCAGAACTGGAAAAATGTCCTTTGATCCGATGAGACAAGGATTGATTTATTTGATCTGATGGTAGACCCCATGTTAAAGGCCCAAAAAATACAGCATTCGATCCTAAATACACCAAACAGACGATTAAACACTGAGGTGGCAATATAATGCTATGGAGATAGCATTATATGCTTCAGATGTTGGTCCACTTTATTGGGTACAAGGCAATATGTGTGCTAAGGACTATGTAAACATAATGAAGGACGTTATGTTCCCATATTCCGAAGATGAAATGCTCTTGAAGTGGGAATTTCTGCAGGATAACGATCCCTAACACACATCCAAGCTGGCGAAAAAGTGGTTCCAGGACAATAAAGTCGATGTTATGGAGTGGCTACCTCAGTCACCCTATTTAAACCCTACTGAGCATTTGTGGGGCATCCTAAAAACAACGTTTATGTGGGTTTCAACCAAAAAATTAGGAGTATTTTTGGGAGAAGGTCCAGGAAGAGTGGTACTCCATTGAGCCAGCAATATGCTCCATTCTGATGGAGACTATGCCTCGTAGGTTGTCTGCAGTTTTGAAAAACCATGGTAACGCATTTAAATATTAAAGCTGAAAACATTTTATGGTAAATTTTGCTAAACTAGTCAATTTGGATAAAGATTATTCATTTCGTTTCTATTATTTTTTCCAGGTCAAAAACATAAAATTGAACTTAAATGCCATTTTTTAGATAAATTAATAAAGTTAAATGCATTTCTGTTTTTTAGTATGTAAGATAGATGTATATATATCAGAGAAAAACTAAAATTTCCACTTATTACCACGTTACTTATTAAAAATACGTATTTAAACCCAAAGTGAAAATTCGTTTCTATTATTTTTTCCATCACTGTATGTTTCAAACTATAGTCATTGTAGAATCAAAATGAAATTAAAGAACTGTTTTTTTTTTTACGTTTAAACATTTGATACCTGGATAGCGCCATCGATGGCACCACTAGTAGTTAAAAAACATGCTCTCGTGCTGTTTACTGGGTCGCATAAACATAGATGTATCAACAAAGAACATATCTAGATCATGACTGTGCCACCTCATTTGAAGAATAAAAAAAAAGACTCTTGACTTCTGGTTTAACATTTTGTGGAAGGATAAGGCAGCATTTTATTATCAGCATTAACGAAACATATTATGAGCTAATAGCCCAGCCAATTTAATTTTTAATTATTTTTATTTTTCCACCTAAAAGTATGCAGTGAGCATAAACAAACTAGCTGATAGGAAACAGCAGATTAGTTTAGGCAACTCAACTCCCAGGAGGCTAAAGAGGAGGAATCCCAGAGACCTCATCCTTCGGTCGCCGATGGCAAGAAGAAGACGACCTGCAATGGCCATACTGTGATGTCTACATTTATGTGATATTTGTTTTTGTGATATTATTGTTAGTATTATAAGTCTGAATGAAGCTAACCGCTAAGGCTAGCCGGAGCGCCCGATTGCGGGCTGAATGAACAGCAGCAAAGGTCACTAAGGGTTTCCCCGTATTCCCCGTATGCCTTAATAAAGTTAAAAAAAAAAAAAAAAAAAAGTTTAGGCAACTGGATTCACAGAAAAAGTGTTTGACACTATATTTTATACTTGGAAAATCACTGGTTTTCACTTTGGGATTTACCACACTTGTCGACGTGTCCTTTAAATATCACTTATGATGCTGATTTATGTAATGAATAGGTTGAAGCCACAGGCCCTTAAACCATACCCCATACAAGTTTTATGTCATATTTGGTCCGGGAAAGGTTGATTTATCCCTGCAAAATTTCACCCCAGTCACCAGATAAATATATTGGTGGCAAGAATCAATAGTAATACCCCCTTTATAAGCGGCCCTAGTAAATATTAATTTCATACACTTCCAAAATATATACATACATATAAAAATATGAAAGTGTACCAATATTTTTTCATTATAACTTATTTTTATTTTTATCTTTTAATTTCACATTACAAGAAACAATAAAGAAAAACAAATAGAAACGCTATAGTCGGAAACGCTTCCTTCTTCCTGTTACATATATTGCACAAACTTAATAAACCATTTGTATCTTAAGGTGCATGGAATAAAAATAACAATTTCAAACAAGACAACATTAAATAGACTATTATATATGTTATTCTGAATTATAAAAGCCAATATTATAAATGATTAGGGCAAGATTTTCCCGTTAAGCACTAAATAAGGTTAAAACCCTTACACCTTTGAATTTGAAATTACAAGCATATTTTGCTAGAAACCCCTCTTTGGTATTGACAATTTAATTGTATCGACTATGAATACGCGGTTCTTAGATTCCACCTGATTTTTACGGATAATCGACTTTGCTGTTGATTAACACTATGTATATATATTACATGGGGTCGCTGTCCATTCCTTTTCCCCGTTACATATTTTTCTACGAATTTAATATACCATGTTCTTTTTTAGAACAGGATATAAAAATTATAACCGCTGCTGTACTCTCTGTAATGTAATTCATTCTTTTGTTTTTTTAAACTGCTGTGTTTAGCGGGCGAATGACAACAAGTGCTGCAATGGCATTAGAAAGCAAATAAAAATTTAACGTATTGTATCATATGTAATTAATATATTTGAAAACCCAAAATGAAAATTTGTTTCGGTCCGTATATCGATAGCTCGTGCGTTACTTAACTCTGGCCAGCAAATGCAACCCTGGTGAGCGGAGCGGAAATATAATTCCGTGGCATTGTCGCACACTGCGCTTACATGTTCTTTTTCAGGCGTTCGCCTTAGCGCTGACATCGTATCTCGCTTGCTCCCGTGAATAAAGTAAGGAATCCTCATCGACTAACTGTGTAAAATGGCTCCAAACCATGAACAAACGGTGCCTATCCGAACATCGTATATGTGACCGATTCTTTAAGCGAGAGTTTTGTAAATTTCTACCTGACGACGCACTTTTCGCAAAAGTGAGGTTAAACTGACGGATTAATGATTGTGTGCTTGTGTCTCTGTGTCATTATGCGAGAGCGGGTGTGTGTTTGTGTGTGGTTCACACGTGTTGGTTTTTTTTTGGTTTTTTTGGTTTTTTTTTTTTTTAGGTGCACTTCCAAAAGGAGATTTAAACGTTAATCTGGACATTATTGCATTTAATTCCGCCATACTTTTCCATTAGAAAAAGCATTTAATTCCCCAAAAACGCGTAATTTGATCGGAAGTGTGTCGTGATTATCCTTATACTTTGCAGCCTAAGAAGAGAATTAAATATACATATCTGACCCCTTGTTTAATATCATTGGGCTTCCCATATTTCGCTGGCATTCGCGTTGGCTTTGCCCTCCACGCTCCCTCAAACTTTCAAAAACTTTCTTCTCGCTGAAAAATGACATGTATGTACACACTCACCGTAGTGCCCAATGACCCAATAAGCAAAGTTTCACGGACAGAAAGCACAGAAAGGTTTGTTTAAAGCCTCCTATCATCCACATAAACCAGACCAGTACACCCGTCGTCAGAAGTTGCATTGGATGCATTGTCGCATCGCATCCATGAGAGCACGTTTGTGATTGGCTGGCTGCCTACTAATGTGATTTATCTGTTTTGCTCTGCAGCATGGCCGAAGTCGCTGAAAATGTGGTGGAGAACTTCGAGGAGTCGGCACCTCTGGAAACCGAGAACGCCGAGACGATTCTGGAGACGAATGTGGTTGCCACCACTGAGCTGCCGGAGATCAAGCTCTTCGGACGCTGGTCGTGCGACGATGTGACCGTCAACGACATCTCGCTCCAGGACTACATCTCTGTTAAGGAGAAGTTTGCCCGGTATCTGCCCCACTCCGCTGGCCGGTATGCCGCTAAGCGTTTTCGCAAGGCCCAGTGCCCCATCGTGGAGCGCCTAACCTGCTCGCTGATGATGAAGGGCCGCAACAATGGCAAAAAGCTGATGGCCTGTCGCATCGTGAAGCACTCCTTTGAGATCATTCATTTGCTTACCGGCGAGAACCCACTGCAGGTAAGCACATTGACCTGACCCAGCGCTCTCAAAGCACGCGCGACATAGTCTTAAGCGAGCGTCTCATGCTAAACGGTGGTCGTAGATTTTTACCACTCGACCATTGGTAGAATGGGCACGCAGAGTGATTAAGATTTAGTATTATCCTTGTGCTCGAAGAAACTGCCTCTTTGTGCTCTCATGGAACCTAAAGCTACATTCATAAGTAAAAAGCTGAAGTCTTAATCGGGTGAAGTCGGATTTACATACTACACTTCTGCATGAATGCATCCAAAATGGCAAATGAATCACCTATTCTAGGAGTGGGCACACTTTTACTGCAGCGTATATTTGGGTATGAGTGAGTGGGGTAGTATTCCATAGTTGTACAGCAAAATTGGTGTGGGGTAGTCAACACTGTACAGTGTTTTGGTGTGCAGTTGACATACTGTACAGTGTGTGAAATTTCATGACTTACATTTTATACTTCTAACCGGTACTTCTTACGCTGTGTTTCTGGCACTAAATAACGCCAAGCATACAAGGGACAATTTCAAACATATGCAACGGCACATAAACTTTGTTGCAAAAAACGAGAATGCAAGTATATACATTACTCACTCGAAATGAGTACCCTAAAAATGTGCCATATTCTCTTGGCCTATAGAATACTGTTCAGTAGTATTTTAAGTACTCATAAGTACTCATACACATCTTTATTTCTACTGTACATAACTGTCATGCTACAAATGAATACATCCATGCAGAAGTCTATTACATACATTTGTTATTGTCGTCAGCGTCCAAAACTAAAACCGCAGCGGTGAGTTCCACATCGTTGTAGTATTCAATTGGACCACAATGAACCCCATGATTTACTATTCCTCTTAAGGCCATTGCTTCGTAGATGTGAACCTTAATAAAGTAAAAAATCAACATATTATTCGAGCTTAGTTAGTTTATCGTTCCAGTCCACTGACAATGCCAAGCGATCACTATGACGCCGTTGTGTGCATTTCCTTCGGGATGGACTAAGACAAACGCATACTGTTTTAATTATCCTTGTGCTCGAAGATATTTCGCCACTTCTTGCTCTCCTGGAACTTAAAACAACATATATAAGCATGTAATAAGCAAGCACATTCTTTAGTCCACTGT
>JAJJHQ010000581.1:45104-85518 GCA_021223825.1 Drosophila ironensis
TTATTTATTAAGAGACACTGTTGAACGGTTCTTGTCTGATTTTTTGCGCAAGTGGTGAGCAACAAACAGTTTTTTGGTGACTGTAAGAAACGGTCAACTGTTTTGTTTTCGCGCGGTCCCGTTGCTTAACGTGCAACTTCCCACCTCCCGCCCAACCGACCGAGGGGCGCGCCGTGTGTCGTACGGCTCGAGTCGCGGGGATAGGCCCGAAAGAAAATACGACGCTATATTGATAGCAAATCTTCACATCGTCAGCGAACATAAGGACTAAAGAGTTTTTTATAGTGAGTGAGAGACATTTATAAACAATGTGAACAAAAGCGGACCGAGGTGACTCCCTTGTGGGATACCGGACGTGACGCTGACCACATCGGATAAAGAATTTTTTAATAGGACACGCTGCGTTCTACCAATTAGGTAACTACGGATCCAACTAGAAGATTTAACGGAAAACCTAGCAAATCTAGTTTACATAGGAGCAGGGAATGGTTTAGAGTCAAATGCCTTACTGAAGTCGGTGTAGATGACATCTGTTTGACGATTTAGTCCACTGATAATGCCAGGCGACGTAAACTATGTGTTGGTGGGCATTTTACTATAGAATGGACTAATATAAAATGCATTGTTTTAACTATCCTTGTGCCTGAAGATATGCCACTTCTTGCTCTCCTGGAAATTAAAACAACACTTTTTAATTTAGCTAATATACTTTCCTTGGATCACTTATTTTGGATAATAAACTAAATTTAAATGTTTCAATTGCAGATTCTGGTGAGCGCAATCATCAACTCTGGACCGCGCGAGGACTCCACCCGTATTGGACGCGCTGGTACTGTTCGTCGCCAAGCAGTAGATGTGTCGCCCTTACGTCGCGTCAACCAGGTGAGATCTCCGCACAGGAGCGGGTGATTAAGTGGCAACGGCCGGTACCAATGGCTTGTGGCTTAATAATTTTAAATTTTAAAATTAAGAAATCACACTTTTCCATACCTGTCTGATCTATTGTATCTCTCTTGATTTGTATATAAATAATGGTATTATAAATGTTATTCTCGTTTCAGGCTATTTGGTTGTTGTGCACTGGAGCTCGCGAAGCTGCATTCAGGAACATTAAAACCATCGCTGAATGCCTGGCTGATGAGCTGATCAATGCCGCTAAGGTAAATCTGAAGGATATTAGAAGATATGCTGGGGATAGTTATTAATAAGGTCTACTCTAATGCCTGACATTGTACCACGCCGATGTCTGGCCTCGCTTGTAGCCCAAATTACGAACAACAGTTCGTCACTGGAATTCTCACAAGCAGTGTGTGAACATTTCAATCGCTCATTGCCTAGATTCAGTATTACACATCTGAACAAATGAACAATATAAATTTCGGAAATGCCCAATCTAATTCTGCATATTTGTTTATTTATGACGTCTCGTTCTTGGCCCGAAAAAAATATATCCTAGTAGTTATTAAGTTAGATAGTTATTAATAAGGTCTACTCTAATGCCTGACATTGTACCACTCCGATGCCTGGCCTCGCTTGTAGCCCAAATTACGAACAACAGTTCGTCACTGGAATTCTCACAAGCAGTGTGTGAACATTTCAATCGCTCATTGCCTGGATTCTAGTATTACACATCTGAACAAATGAACAATATAAATTTCGGAAATGCCCAATCTAATTCTGCATATTTGTTTATTTATGACGTCTCGTTTTTGGCCAAAAAAAATATCCTTCTGCCTGTAATAAATCAATATATTTAAATACAAAGTACCCGAAAAAAAAGTAAAAAAAAAACAGCTTTAGGAATATATATATTTTAATTAACTAGTGTAGCTTTTGTCATAGAAACCCAATCTTTTTAATATATCTAAACATTTAATTAATCTTAACATCAATTTGCTCTTCAGGGATCCTCCAACTCGTACGCCATTAAGAAGAAGGATGAGTTGGAGCGTGTGGCCAAGTCCAACCGTTAAGGAGGAAGCACAATCACCACCAGCAGCAAAAACAAACATCTGTCTGTTTTTTTTTATACAAATAACTTGTGTACACTGAAACATGTTACACTAAATTTAAAATAAACAAGATTAAAAATTCAATAAATTAATTTACTTGTTATATTGCTTTAGGTGACATTTAAATGTTTTCAATTGTCCATGACCCACACTGATTGGTTTGCTTGGATGCAAAAGTATCCCAAAACCCCATTTAATAGAGCCTGATACACAGGCTAAAATTGGATGTGTAAAACAAATTTTAAAGAGAATGATAAAACGACTATACATATGTATGTATATTGGAATAGTATTTGGAAAATTATTAGCTTTTTATTATAAAAATAATAGGAAATTACTTTGCAAAAGGAGTTCATGTTTGGGTTTTTAATGACTTGAAACATTCTAGACCGAATTAACATCAGTGTAACGCTGCTGAAACGCCACAAAATCGATCCATGAAACTTGGTATAACTGATTATGAAGAGCATACATACCAGAAGACCTTACAAAAAAGTTTTATAGGATATGGGGAAAGGTAGATGCCCCGAATATCCTTCTCTTGCACCTTTCCTGCGGATGCTGTGGTCTTCCCGTGGCACGTAGCTGCTCACGAGGATGTTCAGCTCTGATGCGGCTGTTGCGGCAATATGATGCCACAACTTGGTCACTATTCATCTCAGTATTCATCTTGGGTCGTCACTATTTATCTCGGGTCGTTATACGTGGTGAGGATCGAGGCCGGAAAGCACACGTCCAAAATCGTTAAAAAATGTATTGCAAAACAGCGTTTCAGGTCAATGGTGTGGCCAGCACAGAGTCCTGATCTCAATCCTATCGAAAATTTGTGGTCGATAGTGAAAAGAATTTTGGATAATTTACTCTACTAATAAATTTTTTATGCGATCCCAAAGTCAGTAGTTGCAAACATGTACTCAGACTTGCACGCTACTGTATATACGGGAAATTCCCTTGAAACAAGTCAAATTGGTGCACTGTGAATGTATAAATACAATATCCTAAACGCTTTTGGAGCTCTACATCAGAAAAGAAGTATGCATGTTAATGGAGGCGAACTAATATGCTTATAGGAAAGGCAAATCTGTTGAAACAGCTCTACACTCACTAGTAGCAACCATTGTAAAAGCACTACTCAAACGAAATTATTCGCTAGAAGCATTAAATAACATAACAACGAGGTAAATAATGCAGATCCGCAATATCCCAAGAATCCATAGACACCTATGTTCAAAATCTGTCGAGCTGCAGACGGATACAGGCAGAATAGGGAACCAGTACCATAACCACAGAAGTGAAAAGAGCGACACAACCGGGTCGAGTATTGCTGCGGACAAGAGGGACCTCATTCTCATCACAAAGATACGAGGTCCCTCACACAATAAAGTACTTGGGAACAATCATTGACAGCAAACTGAGTTGGAAGCCAAATGTAGTAGAAAGGGCTAAGAAGGTAAACAATGCCCTATACGCACCGCAGAAGATGATGTGCAGCATATGGGTTTTATCACCAAAACTAACATCATCGCAATGGTGCGACGCAAGGCCACAGAGAGGCACTGGAAAGGATTCTTGAAATAAACCCACAAGATATCTAAGCGAACTTGACGGCAAATAAGATGGACGGCTCAACGCCTATGTGCACAAGGTGCAGAACTATGAACACTGTGCTTTTGGCGAGGGGATTTATGCAGGCACGGACTACATGACCCCCAAACCAAAGGATGGCAGGCGCTCCCCAGCAGAGCAAAATACCATGAATATATGTATGTATATGTACATATGTATACTGACGGTTCAAAGATGGACGAGGAAGTAGGGCAGTATTCTGTAGTAACCGTCCCATATCGTTGTCTCTGCAATAACCAGACCCCTGCAGCATATCCTAGGTTGAAATTTTAACCATAGCTCGCAAATAACAGACCGTTTTTCGTGTTGCGACCGAAAAAGAAGATGCTCGTGTGCTCTCGCTCTAAACAGAACCTTTCGTTGCTCTTTGTTTTGGTTTTCGGTTAACTGTTCTCAGTTTCGTGGTTCTTGTTATGCTCACTCAACAACAACTTAGAGACAGCGATTCAACTGAACGCTCGCTCATTGAGGGTCAGCAGAAGAGCAAAAAAAACGGAAGGCTCGTCGTAAACGGTTTTTTGTCTTCAGTACCTTTTTAATAACGTTTTAGTTATTAGATCTTAACATTATATTTATTATTTATTAAGAGACACTGTTGAACGGTTCTTGTCTGATTTTTTGCGCAAGTGGTGAGCAACAAACAGTTTTTTGGTGACTGTAAGAAACGGTCAACTGTTTTGTTTTCGCGCGGTCCCGTTGCTTAACGTGCAACTTCCCACCTCCCGCCCAACCGACCGAGGGGCGCGCCGTGTGTCGTACGGCTCGAGTCGCGGGGATAGGCCCGAAAGAAAATACGACGCTATATTGATAGCAAATCTTCACATCGTCAGCGAACATAAGGACTAAAGAGTTTTTTATAGTGAGTGAGAGACATTTATAAACAATGTGAACAAAAGCGGACCGAGGTGACTCCCTTGTGGGACACCGGACGTGACACTGACCACATCGGATAAAGAGTTTTTTAATAGGAAACGCTGCGTTCTACCAGTCAGGTAACTACGGATCCAACTAAGATTTAACGGAAAACTTAGCAAATCTAGTTTAAATAGGAGCAGGGAATGCTTTACAGAGTCAAATGCCTTGCTGAAGTCGGTATAAATGACATCTGTTTGACGATTCTTTTTGAAACCGCTAATTATGAAGGAAGTCAGTTCCAAGAGATTGGTGGTAGTAGATCTTCGGCTTATAAATCCGTGTTGGTAAGGAGATATTACCGATCTACAAAGGTGCTGCAGGTGAGGGGTAATTAATTTTTCAAAAAGTTTCGGAATAGCGGATAACTTTGAGATACCTCTGTAGTTTACCGCGTCCGATTTTTTACCTTTTATGTAAAGGAATGATGAAAGATTCCTTCCAGATTAAGGGGAACTCAGAAGTTTCCAATGAAAGGTTGAATAATTTTCGAAGCGGCTTGCTCAGATTCTTGGCACAATACCTTAGCACACATGCAGGTACTCCGTCAGGACCTGGCGAAATTGTTGGCTTTACCGTATAAAGATCCTTTAGTATCCCTTCCTCGGATAATGAGGGGCAGAAGATAAGATTCAATTTTGGTAAATCATAGGCATAAGGCTGAGTTTGGTCAACTACAGGTGAATAAGTTGTTTGAAAAAACTTGGCAAAGAGATCGGTCATGGCCTGATCATTCGTTGCTGTTGTACCTTCAAACATGAGAGAGGCTAAGGAAGTGGAAGGTTTACGTTTGGTGTTAACAAAGTTATAGAACTGTTTCGGGTCCTGGGTGAACTGAACCCGACAACGAGAAATATAATCCTTATAACACCGAGCGTTCAGCACGGTATAATTCGACCGGGCTATTGAATACTGCGAGTAATTCGCAGAACTCCCTTCCTTTTTAAATTTTTTACCTAGCCTTAAGTATATATATTTTAAGTTTTTTAGGTTCTTGGTATACCAAGGCGGATCGTCACTTGTGAGTGGATACTGCGGCGGAACACAGTCATCAAAGAAATGCACTATAGAAGATTTGTATGGCAACGGCCATATCTGTGCAATTATTGCGAGTTATGAGAACATATCGATGTCATTATTTTCCATGCTTAAATATTAGGTAGCCACTAAAAACAAGAGCCAAGATTCCAAGTACCAAGATTTTTGTTTAAATAATTCAACTCAAAATACATACATATGTTTGTATAAACAAATAAGTTAAACCAAGGCAAAGAAAGATGACGGCAAAGAGCGGGTCAAACTTTAATTTACCGTATCTTTTTTATTTATTGTCCGAACTTTTCCAAATATGGATATGTTAACCGAAAAACAAGTAGGAACGCTGTAGTCGAGATTTCTCGACAACGAGATACCATGTACCTCTTTTCTTTATGAACCATTTCTTTGATTTAATATTTTTTTTTTTTTTTAAATAATTCACCATATTTTCGTTTGTTGACATAAAAAAAGCAGGTGCACACATACACACAATACTGTATGAATACACGTGCAAACGAATTGAAGTCAAAGAAGAGACGGATGACGTCACCCCAGCGTGTACGGCATGCCGTTGCCTAGGGAAGGGGTGGGAAAAACTTTAATTGGCCATATCTTCTATATTTATTGTCCGATCCGTACGTTATTTTGCACGTACGTGTTTGACGATCAGTGGACTTATTGGACTGAAAATTATGCCTCTAGCTTTTACCATTTCGAAGATATCGATTTTTTTGCAAATAGGAGGGCGGAAAGGGGCGTGGCAAAAATCCAAGAATGACATTATCTGCGCAATAGTTAAACGGACATATTGCAAAAAGAAATAGGTCTCTAGCTCTTATTTTGTCCAAGTTATCGAAGAAAATTCAAATACAGTTTTATGCAAATTACGAAGGCGGAAAGGTGCGTGGCAAAAATTTGAAATAAACTTGACCTGCCTGCAACAATAACACACCAAAAGCAAAAAGAATTGGACCTCTATCTCTTACCATCTCAGACAGACGGACGGACGGACAGACGGACGGACGGACAGACGGACATGGCTATATCGACTCGGCTATTGACGCTGATCAAGAATATATATACTTTATAGGGTCGGAGATGTCTCCTTCTGCCTGTTACATACATTTGCACAAAGTTAATATACCATTTGTACCTTAAGGTACATGGTATAATTATGTCTATATTGTGGTTTGAAACAGGTTTCCTTTCTATACATAATATCATAGATCAGCTGAATTTACTTTTTAAGTATGGTCACGGTTGCCACTTCAAAAATTTTTAATGAGCCAAAAAAATATTAAAAATGAGCCAATTTGAATAAAAAAGAGCCAAACCCAATAAAAATGGGCCAAAGAGCCAATGAGAAAAAAAAAGAGCCAGTTTTGGCTCAAAAGCCAAACCGTGAGTATGGTGTACATACTCCATATGTACATACAATGTAAAGAGTATGTACTACAGTACATGTGTATGTATGTAAGTAAAATATACGAAATTTCACGAGACTATCCCTTTCTCTTTCATTTTCGTACACGTAATTGTTAGTCTTTTATCTTAAGCCTTCGCTTCGACTTGCGCTTCGACCAAATAATCATTTTGAGTCGAGCTGGATAGCACATTTTTATATCCGGTTCTTTAAAAAAAAAAACAAGTAGGAACGCTGTAGTCGAGATTTCTCGACAACGAGATACCATGTACCTCTTTTCTTTATGAACCATTTCTTTGATTTTTTTTTTTTTCAAATAATTCACCAAATTTTCGTTTGTTGACTTCCAAAAAATCAGCAGATGCACACATACACACACTACTGTATGTATACACGTGCGAACGAATTGAAGTCAAAGAAGAGACGAATGACATCACCGCAGCGTGTGCGGAATGCCGTTTCCTAGGGAAGGGGTGAGTAAAACTTTAATTGGCCATATCTTCTATATTTATTGTCCGATCCGTACGTAATTTTGCACGTACGTGTTTGACGATCAGTGGACTCATTGGACTGAAAATTATGCCTCTACTTTTTACCATTTCGAAGATATCGATTTTTTGCAAATACGAGGGCGGAAAGGGTCGTGGCAAAAATCCAAGAATGACATTATCTGTGCAATAGTTAAAGGGACATATTGCAAAAATAAGTAGGTCTCTAACTCTTATTTTGCCCAAGTTATAGGCAAATGTGTCGAAGAAAATACAGTTTTATGCAAATTACGAAGGCGGAAGAATTACACGTCTTTCTCTTACCATCTCCGAGAACGAGGTGTTCATACATACAGACAGACGGACAGACGGACGGACGGACGGACAGACGGACATGGCTATATCGACTCGGTTGTTGACGCTGATCAAGAATATGGGGTCGGATATGTCTCCTTCTGCCTGTTACATACATTTGCACAAAGTTAAAATACCATTTGTACCTTAAGGTACATGGTATAAAAACAAGTAAGAACGATTATAGTCGAGTGTCTCGACTATACGAGGGCGGTTTGATAAGTCCGTGACTTTATGAATGAAAAAATTTTTTTTCGGCAAAAAAACTTTTTTTTTTTCTATATAATCTTCTTTTAGCTCGATACATTTAGTCCAGCGTTTTTCAAATTTTTTTTTCCCCTCAAAATAATAGGATTTCCCAAAGCTCCCACAATAGGTGTTCGTTTCGGTAATGACTTCTTCATTAGACTCGAATCTCTCAAAATCCAGCCATTTCTTTAGGTTTGGAAACAGATAATAGTCGCAGGAGGCTAAATCTGAAGAATATGCTGGATAAAGAAGCAATTCGTACCTCATTTCGAGGATTTTGCCCATCTTGATTGAACAAGTGTGCACACGTGCATTGTCTTGATGGACCAGCACTTTCTTCTTCGCCAAATGCGGCTGTTTTGGCTATAAGACAACGTCGGATCTGTTTGAAAGCTTTAAATATTATTCGTCGGTATTTGTTTTAGCTTTATCGAAATAATCCATGTGAATGACACCGCGTGCATCCCAAAAAAATGTGGCCATGACCTTGTAGGATGACAGACTCTGTTTTGCCTCCTTTGGTCCACGTTTACCCCCAGCAACCCACTTTTTCGGCTGTTTCTTGGTGTCTGGCAAGTTGGGATGGATCCATGTTTCGTCCATTGTAACAAAACGGCGAAAAAATTCGTCCGGACTACGGCGGAACATTGCTAAATACGCTTTTGAAGTTGTCACACGTTTGCGCTTATGGTCGAGTGTGACCAATCGCGGCAGCCATCACGCGGAGAGTTTTTTCATGTCCAAATATTTGTGTAAAATGTGATGTACCCATTCAGTTGAGATGCCTACAGCATTAGCCAACTCACGCACTTTCAATCTTTGATCATCCAATATCATTTCATGGATTTTATCGACGATTTCCGGAGTGATCACTTCTTTTGGGCGACCTGATCGTTCGGTATCATTTGTGCTCGTACGACCACAACGGAACTCGGTAAACCACTTTTTTATCATTGAAATTGATGGTGCAGAGTCCCCGTAGTATTTATCAAGCTTTTCCTTGGTTCCGGTAATGGTTTTTTTACGTAAAAAGTAATGCTTAATCAGCACACGATTAAGCATTTTCCAAAAAAGTCAAGAGGTTGTCTGCTTTGAACGGCTCTAAATCACAAATGGGATGACGAAACTGGCTCAAAATTTTACAGTTATCCTATAATAGATTACTGCTGACAGTAGCAGTGTTGCATTTGGAATAAATGCGCGGGAAATTCAAAAAGTCACGGACTTATCAAACAGCCCTCGTAAATACCCGGTTATCAGTTTCATCTGGTTTTTGACACATAATAACATTGAAATTTTGTGCGCAACAAATTTTCATAATTTGGTGTTTGGAGTTGTGTGTGTAAGAGAAGTGCGCGCCATGTTTCTATGGAGAAGCTTGTGGACGCAACACATTTTTGTCATTTGCGCGAATAAAAGTAGGCGTAATTGACTGATTTTCGCAACACAGATAAAGAGTGGCTCTAACAATGTACCATCAAAATGTACTCTCTATAGAGTTAAAACTGTGGATGCCACAGAATTTAGCAGGACGAAGTTTTTTTTTCCCTTGTTACTCTTGGGAGCTTAAGGCTTCTACAAGAGCCTGGTGCTGTTTGTTTGGCGGTGTCCCAGGTGGTGTTGTTTCGGGACAGGTCTAGTATTGTTGTACGTCGCCAGGTCAGTTTGGGGCGTTCCACTCGTCTGCTTCCTTGTGGATTGCACTCCAAGGCCATCCTGACGATGCTGTCTTGCTCCTTTCTGAGTGCGTGTCCAATCCATTTTCATTTTCGTCTTCTTATCTGCTGCTGGATTGGGTCCTCTTTGGGTAATTCTGCTTGGTCAGAATATGCCACAGATGATCCTAAGGCTCTTGTTGATGAATGATTTCAGTTCAATCATCATCCTTTGGGATGTCAGCCACGTCTCGAAACCGTACAACAGTATAGATTTTACGCACGCATTGAAGTTACAAAGCTTTGTTGTCCTCGTTATATGCTGGTTTCTCCATATGCGGTATAATCTTCCAAATGCAGATCTTGCTTTTCACAGTCGGTTCTCCACATCTTTTTCCACACCACCGTTTGTTGTAATGATGGTGCCAAGGTAGGTAAAGCTGTCGACAAACTCGATGTTTTTACCGCTGATGTTAATGCTTCCTTGATTAAAATTGTTTATCCGCATCTTTGTTTTGGACGCATTAATTGTGAGTCCGACTGTTTTGGCCCGGGTCTCGAGGTCTTTTTTTGGCTTAGATGTCCCATGCTAAATATCTCCATGATATTTGGAAATTTAGGTCAGGCCAAATATTTTACAACATTGGACTTTAAGTTAGGATATTACCAGATCATGCTCACAAAGCGTGACCATGAAAAATCGTTCTTTTTGGACAGAGGGAAATATGATTTTCGCAACTCCCTTCTGGTCTATAAAAATCAGCAAATTTTGTTGTTTATGTGAATGATGTTATTATTTTTTCTGAAGATAAAAATGACATGTCACACACGTGGATTGGGTATGGGGTATTAAAGAACCTCTGCGAAGCAAACATGAGGGTGTCTGTGGAAAAATCACGTTCATTAAAAAAAACGTGGGCTTTCTGGGGATTCATCGTCACCAGCAATGGTGGAACAACTGACCCAGAGAAGGTCAAAACTATTAGGGACTTCCCGGAACCAAAATCTGTGTTTGAAGTCAGATAATTCCTTGGCCTAATGAGCTACTTCAGATGTTTTATAAAAGGTTTTGCAACAATAACGAAACCTATTTCGGACATCTTAAAAGGGGAAAATTGAACGGCTAGTAGGCATAGGTCACGGAACATTTCGGTTCAATTCTCTAAGCGCAGCAATGAGCGTTACAGAAGCTGCTTAAAATCTTGGCATCTGGGGTCGTCTTGTTAAGATACCCTGAATATAAAAAGGCATTTGATCTAACGATAGATGCAAAGGAGCAAACAAGGGTTGGGATGGCAACCTAAACGTCGGTGGGAAGCGTGACTGCTACTACCGGTGGGCACGGGGAGGAAATCCTCTCAGCGTGTCGCCAGCGGTCACTCCTTCGTCCCGGTCAAAGCAGGCCAGGACGGTTGTAAAGCTACTGCTGCTAAAAACAACCGGATGCAGAGAGGTACCGCAGTACAGGGAGACTCGGACCTTGAAACCAATCCGGAAAAGAAGGGGCCAGAGCGCGAGCGTCTCCTAGTCCCTGAGGGAACCGAAACCTCTTGCAAGGTCGGACCCAAAAAGACAAAGGAGGGCTTGAAAGCAAAAGCCCTGTACAAGGCCGCTCTCAAGATCGAGGCCAGGCTACGGAGAAGCACGACCTCTCACCAGAGGAGTTAAGCAGTCTCAAGTGGGCCAAGGCCAGGATAAAAGAGAGCCGTGTCTACCTTGCCCAGAACCCAAAGTTGAAAGCAACGGGGAAAGGGCACTTTAACAAGGTGGAGGAGCAACTGGCGAAACGCTAGCGCTCCCAAGATGTAGCTAAGGAGGAGGCACCAGAAAGCAAGTGGCCCCGATCTAAACCGCCACTGTAAACGAAGCTCATGAGCGATATCGCGAGGAGACACCTCGCGGTCCCTCAGGTCGACGCCCGCATGAAGCCAGAGCAGTGGAGGGCAGTCGACTCTAAGCTGCTCGAAGAGCTCGTAAAGCGAATGAAAGAGCTGAAGTCACAGCCAGTCGCGTTCGCAAACGCGGGATGGTTGCAAGAAGTAAAGCTGCTTAGCTGCAGGTCCGACACCACATTGAAGCGAGTCACCAGTGCCGTTGCATCTTTGGGAAAGCTGTGGGAAGGGGCCAAGCTGGAGGCAGCAGACAGAACATCGATTCAGTCCATACAAAAGGCAAAAGTATTCTTCCCTGGTACTTGCCTAAAGACACGACGCTGGAGATGCTGCAGTGTCAGAACACGAAGGTACCAACCGCGGACTGGAAGGTCATTCATGTGGCTAATTCCGACGCCAAGGGGCAGCACATGGTCCTACAGATCAACAAGGAAGCAGAGGACATCCTGTACCCCAAATTCGAGAGGACGGCATAGTATTGGCTGCGCATCCTGCATTCTCAGCAAGCCTGTCTAGTAATGCCCTCTTATCGTTCCTAGCTGCTTTCTTCACCATCTTGTATAGCGCGAGTTATCATATCTTCCCCGAACCGTTCTGCTGGACAGCATGTAAAAAAAAATAAACAAACAAATAATTAATGTTTGGCAGCAGTGACCGAATATGTGTTCATCAAACGCTGATAAGACACTGAGATCACTTTTTTTACAGTGCGATAAATAAGATCCCTTTGATATCTTCTAAAAAGTCGCTGTTGCGGGATTGGTCTGGTAAGGCCAGCTGCCAAACGATTTCGATGCCGTTGCCGTCTTTCAGTGTACCGGCTGGAGTGGTGATTAGTCAGCGCGGCAACCGTGGCCAGATTAAGGTCCCTGTGCAGAGTGACATTGGACCGGCGTCCTCTCAATCTGAACTCTTGGTGGTGTGTTCCTCGCAAGATAAAGCACACATTAGATGACTTGCTGCTGTTAATTCCAGCGCCTCGCCCATTCCTCGCCCATTTAGGCGTACTGCTGTATAAAACAAGTAGAAACGCTGTAGTCGAGATTCCTCGACAACGAGATACCATGTACCTCTTTTGCCGTTGCCGTGGGAAGGGGTGGGTAAAACTTTAATTGGTCATATCTTCTATATTTATTGTCCGATCTGAACGTAATTTGGCATGCACGTGTTTGACGATCAGCAAACAAAGCAGACCGAATATGTGTTCATCAAACGCTGATAACGCTCCCAAGATGAGGCTAAGGCGGAGGCACCAGTAAGTAAGCGGCCCCGATATAAACCAGGCCCCTCCCGCCACCGCAAACGAAGACCATGAGGGATATCGCGAGGAGACACCTCGTGGTCGCTCTTGTCGCCAGGAGCGATCCCAACGGCCGCATGAAGCCAGAGCAGTGGAGGGCAGTCGAGTTCAAACAGCTCGTGGAGCTCGTAAAGCGGATGGAAGAGCCAAAATCACAGCCAGTCACGTTCGGAAATGCGGGATGGCTGGAAGGCGTAAAGCTGCTGAGCTGCAGGGACGATACCACCCTGAAGTGGGTCACCAGTGCCGTGGCATCTTTAGGAAAGCTATGGGAAGGGGCTGAGCTGGAGGTTGTGGACAGAACATTGATTCCGTACATACCAAAGGCGAAAGTATTCGTCCCTGGTATTATGCCTAAAGAGAAGGCGCTGAAGCTGCTCCAGTGGCAGAACACGGAGGTACCAACCGCGTACAGGAAGGTTATCCATGTGGCAAAGCCCGACGCTTTGTTATTCGGGAGGATGGCATGGGGCGTAGGCTGTGTTTACCTACGCCTCAAGAAGCGCCACCCGGAGGATACAAACACACAAACACCCTACAAACATCGTGAAAGCTGGAGAGGTGAAGGACCTGAGAACGACAAAGCTCTCCAGCTTGGATTTGGGTGACACGGAAGAGGAGGAGGATGCGGACGTGACTGTAGGGGCCGCTCCATCTCGGAAGGACGACTCGACTAGTCCTAAAACTGAGAGTCCTTCAGATAAACCTTCATAAAAGCAAGTTAGCGTCGGCGGAGCTCATGCTAACACTGGAGGCAGGGCCCGTCCACGTGGCCTTATCCAAGGAACCTTGGATTGCGTCGGGCAACAAAGTCTTAGGACTAAGGTCTCCTAACTACAACGTATACTATATGACAACAGCGAGTAGAGCCAGAACAGCCATCCTGGTCAGGAAAGGTATCTGCGCTTGCCTCCTGTCTAAGCAGCGGAGAGGAGCCAATACTCATGGTATCCTGTTACATGGCCCACGACACCGACGCCCCACCACGGGAGCTCCGAAGAATGGTGGAGGAAGCAGAATTGAGAAAGAAGCCCCTCATCATCGGCTCGGATGCGAACGCACATCACACCGTGTGTGGCAGTAAGGACGTCAACGAAAGAGGCGAGTCACTGCTAGATTAGCAATAAGGGGGAGGAGCCAATATACGTAGGCCCAACCTCTACAAATGTGTTAGACTTAACCCTCAAAACGGAGGGAAATAATGGAGGGTCCCATACCATTGATTTTACGGACAAACTGCTGAATTGCTTCCAGAACCAATAAGTTCTCGGAGAGTCGCGTTCCCCATTAAAACGCTGTTTTAAACTGTTTGGGAACAAGAGGCGTCACTTAAATAGCTTCTCTTGCTAAGAATCGTTAATAGAACTCCCTGACATTATCATTCCTAATGCCATCCACTGCGACCTACACACGTTGGCCATGGTGTAGGACGAGCTGCATTCAGCTTATCTTTCAGAGTACAGGCGTGTAGAAAGAGAAACAGACAATATGAGAGACATGTTCCCACAGTCGCACATGAAGAAACATTTTTGTCATTTTTTCCGAACAAAAGTGGGCGTAACCGGCTGATTTTCGCAACTCAGATAGATAATGGCCCTACCAATGTACTTTCCAAAATTAGTGCCTATAGAGCTAAAATTGTGGATGTCAAAGAAATTCGCGGTTTGCGGGGCTGCGGTGGGAGGTACCCGTTTTTCTACCATGTACCTTAAGCTACAAATGGTATATTAACTTTGTGCAAATGTATGTAACAGCCAGAAGGAGACATCTCCGACCCCATATTCTTGATCAGCGTCAACAGCCGAGTTGATATAGCCATGTCCGTCTGTCTGTATGTATGAACACCTCGTTCTCGGAGATGGTAAGAGATAGACGTGTAATTCTTTTTGCTTTTGGTGTGTTATTGTTGCAGGCAGATCAAGTTTATTTCAAATTTTTGAACCGCCCCTTTCCGCCTTCGTACTTTGCATAAAACTGTATTTTCTTTGACACATTTGCCTATAACTTGGGCAAAATAAGAGTAAGAGACCTACTTCTTTTTGCAATATTTCCCCTTAACTATTGCGCACATAATGTCATCCACTGATCGTCAAACACGTACGTGCAATTACGTACGGATCGGACAATAAATATAGAAGATATGGCCAATTAAAGTTTTACTCACCCCTTCCCTAGGAAACGGCATGCCGCACACGCTGCGGTGATGTCATCCGTCTCTTCTTTGACTTCAATTCGTTCGCACGTGTATACATACAGTAGTGTATGTATGTGTGCACCTGCTGATTTTTTGGATGTCAACAAACGAAAATTTGGTGAATTATTTGAAAAAAAATAAATAAAATCAAAGAAATGGTTCATAAAGAAAAGAGGTACATGGTATCTCGTTGCCGAGAAATCTCTACTACAGCGTTCCTACTTGTTTAAAATAAACTTGTGCTGAACTGGTATCCTTAGAATTACATAGAATGTGCAATTAGTTTTTCTATATCTATTATACTTTTCAAAATCTAGGCGTTCATACGGACAGACGTACGGAGAGACGGACATGGCTATATAGACTCGGCTGTTGATGCTGATCAAGAATATATATGCTTTATAAGGTCGGTTACATATTTGATATTCGCACGAATTCAATATACCCTTATTCTTTTTCTAAAAGAACCGGGTTTAATAAAATAAACTGTCAGCCAAATTCGAAAAGCAGCCATTAACTCTCAAGTCGATACAGGCCACAGGCCGCTATAGCACTCATTAAAATTAACGTAGTCAGCACAAATATATTAGATCACGTAGACTTGGACAACTTTTGGAGAGAGGAGCCCACCAATATGTTTTATGTTATGACCGGTTGGCCCCTCCTTAAAGGGAGAGTGTCGCGCATAGACCATTAAGGTACTTAGCGATACCGTTTGTTGGAGGCGTCGAATTGCTACCGTTAGTAAAATAGACCTCGAGTGTTTCTCGCGAATGCCAGAAGCCTGCTCCGGTTTAGTTTTCCTATTTCTTCCAGCGATGCGAAAAACGGTGCATTTATGTATCGCTGTCGTTTCATGATAAGGGCTGGGCACCGACAGAGGATATGCTCTAGCGATTCTTTCACGCCTGGCTCCTTGCATTGCCGACACCCGTCGTTCCCTGTTAGGCCAGTTTTAGAGCATGGACTTGCAGAAACAGGCCAACTAGCAATCTGCAGTTTTGCCTCCGTAGCTTTTATAGGAACGATGCCCTTTTGTGGCATTGTGCTTTGCAAATGGTTCTGGATATTTTGCAGTTCGTGGTGTGTGCCCACCTACGGTTGACTTCCATTAGCGCTTTAGCCTCCATTTTGGAGTGTAGGGTGCGTAGCGAGATTGGTACGTCCTCCACTCCGCCATTTTGGTTTAGCGCTCCTCGTTTTGCCAGTTCGTCTGCCATTTCGTTGCCCTCAAATTCTTGGTGGCTGGGAACCCAATAGAGCTGCACTTCTTTGTGGGTGCTTAAGAGATTTAGTGCTTCCCTGCTTGCCAGGACCGTTTTGGACCCTATGGCTTTTGATTGTAGTGCCTTGATAGCTGCTTGGCTATCTACAAACACATTGACCTTGGTCGTTGTTCCCATCTTCTGGGCCTCCTCTGCAGCTTTCCTTATGGAAAAGAACTCCGCCTGGAATGTGCTGCAGGGTTATTGCAGTAAAATGCCGCCCCTCTCCTTCGTCCATCTTTGAACCGTCCGTGTAAATGTTAGTGACGTTTTGCTCTGACGCAAAGCGCCAGTGATCCTTTCCCAGCAGTGCAGACATATTTGTGAAGTTTGGTTTGGGGTTTACAAAGTTGGTAGAATACATATATGCTCATGTTATCGAAATCAGTCAGTCAAGAGGATCCGCGCCAGCAAATGCCGAAAATGTGTTGCTGCCACACCTTTTTTTACACACAAAATACGAATATCTCTTACGCTAGAGTTACCAAATTTTGATATTATATTAGTATAGCCAATATCCATCCATCTATAACAAAAATTGAAAATCAGAACCTGGTATTTATAGTCGAGACACGCGAAACCAATAACCGGGTATTAAGAACGATTATAACTGGACTATAATCGTTCTTAATTGTTATGATTTTATAGTCGGTTAGGTTTAAATATAGGTATTTTGATTTATTTAATTACATATTCACTAACTGTACATATATATTATTATTTTACCATCTATAAACCATAATGTTAGAAAATTTTAAGAAAATATAGTTTGGAATAGTTGAATGTATCAGATAAGTGCAAGATATAGGATTTACAACTATAAAAATCAATCAAATAATTTTGGCCGCATATATGACGAAATGTGCGACGTTTCTTATCTAAGACTATGAATTTAGTTGTTGTTTTTAGTAAAAAAAAATACAACTACTTATAACAACAGCCTAAATCTTCCTCAACGTCGGTTTTGTTTACAAACGCAGTGAACGAACTAGGTAGCCAAAAGGTGCTCCGATTTAGTGATGTAAAGGAACAGTACTAGGTTGTATAACTATATAATTAAAAGCTGCTTAGATTTAAATTTATATAGGATCCCAAATAGAAAGGCAAGGCCTAATCTTCTTTGCGACTTCGTTTGGCAGTCGATATTCCCATATTGTCGTCCTCGTAGCAATCCAAATAGCGTTGTAGCCATTGAGAGAACTCGTTCATGTACGGATCAATCCGCGATATTACACTGAAATTAACAATTGGAGGTGGTAGTTGCTTTCCTTTCGCTCCAAATACCTTCTGCACAAAATGTTGACAATGGAAAATTGCCACGCATACATCGCACTCAAGAACCTCCAGACGCAATGCTAGTTTAGCAAACGATTCCGCGAATTGCTTCATCACAATATATGTCCTGCTGGAAAACACACCTAAGTTAAAAAAGAGAGACGATATTCGGTTAGAACCAATATATGCAATAGAAATTTTGTATATATTTATGATTCACTGTAAAACTTCAAAAATGACAGAAGATGAAATCTCTTTATTTTAGGATAAGCTTTATAAATGTACTTTTTATAGGTGGGGTGGTTCTAAAAAGAGGGTATATTGAATTTATCCGCAAGTATTTAACAGGGAGAAGCAATAGTTTGCGATAAGTCCAGATAAGTCCAAAGTCCGAAATCATTATTTAAACAAACTGAACCCCTCAGATACAAACGGCCAATCAGGCCACAGCCAAATTGAATGCCTAAGCAATTCGACTACTTGAGCCTAACTGCGACCGAAAGAACCATTACGCCGAACCAAATGAAATCAGAAACTTTGGCTGATGTAATAGCTCCCGATATAACGCAACCAATTTAAGATCGCAGCCTAAAGAGAGAAATTAAACTCAAAACCATCGAAGATCAGCTCTAAATTCGCGTGATAAGTAAATCAGACGGATACGACCACCTCTGCCCACTCTAGTCACGAAAATGTGTTGCGCCTACAATTTACTCTATAGCAGCGCCGGCCAAAAAAAAAAGGGTCTCTGTCCGAGTTTTTGGTTATACATATTTTGTGTAACTTCAGCAGTTAACCTCAGTTAAAAAAGTTATATTTATAAACTTTAATTTTGACTAAAAAAAATGTTTATACCATTTACCTTAATGTTAAAATTATATATTAAGTGAATAAAGTAAACGTTTCCGACCATATAAAGTAGGTATATATATTCTTGATAAGCATCTACAGCTGAGTCGATCTAGCCATGTCCTTCTGTCTGTCCGTCTGCAAGCCTTTTACGCATACAAAAAATCGTTGAATATCAATAAGTTATACATTTTCTTTTTTTTTACATAATTTCTTTTCGATCCATACACTTTTGCATCCGGGGCATACATTTTTGTAACCCACTGTCATACGAGTAGAGCTCTCCCGCCACCTGCGAATGAAGTGTTCAGGACCGCTTTTTGTTCTGTTCTGTTGACATCGGTACCCGTCGATCTTCACGCATTCTTGTTTCGACTGTGGCAATGGTTTCGTCAGAAACTGACGGCCGCCCGGCGCGCTGCTCATCGTAGACACCGGCTCGACTGTTTTTAAAGTCCCTGACCCATCTTTGCACCATTCCTGATCTTAAGCAGTCTTCTCCGTACATTGTACATGTTTGGAGTAAATATCCTTGGAAAACATTTGCTTTCCAGCCGAAAATCGAATGACAGACCGCAACTCGCAGCTGGGGGGAGAGCTCCATGACAGAGAGCTCCAAAAACTAATGCTCCGGATGCAAAAGTGGATAGATCGAAACAAGCAAAATTTCCTTTAAAATCTGAAGATATTGGACTTTATTCATATTGAACTCTAGGAAATACAAGTTGACAATCCAAAAGATAACACATAGCAACGCGTGGCCCCAACATCTTTGACGTTGGATTTAGTTTGCTTTAAATATTTCATATCCACCACATGAGGCTTTCCGCCTGAACCAAAAATATTAAATTTTAACTCATGGGTTAAAATGACTGTGTTCCAGATGTTAAAAGGTTATCTGCATTTAAAATCATTTTGTTGAGGCGGCCTTCGCGAGTTTTTGGTTCTACATATTTTGTGTAACTTCACACTAGACTTCTGCATGAATGCATCCAAAACGGCAAATGAATCACCTATTCTAGGAGTGGGCACACTTTTTCTGCAGAGTATATTTAGGTATGAGTGAGTGGGGTAGTATTCCATAGTTGTACAGCAAAATTGGTGTGGAGTAGTCAACACTGTACAATGTTTTGGTGTGCAGTTGACAAACTGTACAGTGTGTGAAATTTCATGACTTACATTTTATACTTCTAACCGGTACTTCTTACGCTGTGTTTCTTGCCCTAAATAACGCCAAGCATACAAGGGACAATTAAAATAAAATTAAAAAAAAAAACTTTTGAAATAAAAGATTTCTTTGTTGTTTTTTTTTTTTTAACAGTCCTGTTTGTTTTGCGACAGACGTAACAAAATCGTAGATCATTTCTGTTTTTTCCATGCAACATTTCACAACTACGCCGCAATTCTTTGGAAAAAAGAATAAGGGTATATTGAATTCGTGCGAATGTCAAATATGTAACAGGAAGAAGGAAGCTTTTCCGACCCTATAAAGTATATATATTCTTGATCAGCATCAACAGCCGTGTCCATCTAGCCATGTCCGTCTGTCTGTATGTATGAACACCACGTTCTCGAAGATGGTAAGAGCTGGAGGTCTAATTTTTTTTGCTGTGTTATTATTGCAGGCAGATCAAGCTTATTTCAAATTTTTTGCCACGCCACTTTCCGCCTTCGTAATTTGCATAAAACTGTATTTTCTTCGATAACTTCGACAAAATAAGAGCTAGAGACCTATTTCTTTTTGAAATATGTCGGTTTAACTATTGCGCAGATAATGTCATTCTTGGATTTTTTCCACGCTTCATTCCGCCCTCGTATTTGCCACAAAATCGATATCTTCGAAATGGTAAAAGCTAGAGACACGCTAAGTCCGCTGATCGCAAAACACCTACGTGCAAAATTACGTACGGATCGGACAATAAATATAGAAGATATGACCAATTAAAGTTTTACCCACCCCTTCCCTAGGCAACGGCATGCCGCACACGCTGGGGTGACGTCATCTGTGTCTACTTTGACTTCAATTCGTTCGCACGTGTATAGATACAGAAGAGTGTGTATGTATGCACAATACATACAGAAGTTCATGTATGTGTGCACGTTTTGACTTATATTGGGGAATTATTTACAAAAAAAAAAAATAATAATAATAATAATAATAAATAAATGTTTTATGAAGAGAAGAGGTACATGGTATCTCGTCTCGACTACACCGTTCCTACTTGTTATAGATAAAACCACGAAACCTTGAAAAATATTTCCATGATTTTCTCATTCCTAAAGATTAAAACAAAAAAAGCTTCTCCTGTAAAATTCCATTTTTCAACATACGATAAATTCGCGGAAATGTGTCGATATAAACACTTACTTTGCCAATGCTTTCTGGAAATGACGTAGTATTTTTGTAGCATCTGCTGAGCCGGTGGGGTAAAATTGACTTTTCGTTGATGCAGCAGGTGTAGAAGCATTTGCAAATCTTCTTTAGGAACATTTAAGTCATCCTGGCGGACATTTAAATCACCGTTGCTGTGCTTCTGCAGTATAATATCCCACAAGCTTTGGCTCATCTCGTCGCCCATATAAATTGGCAAGCCAAAAATTCTGTAAGCGACAGTAAAAAGGTAAATTAAGTACAGGGTAGGCCATTTAAAAAGACAGCAGTTAACCTGAGTTAAAAAAGTTATATTTATAAACTTTAATTTTGACTAAAAATAATGTTTATACCATTTACCTTAATGTCAAAATTATATATTAAGTGAATAAAGTAAACGTTTCCGACCATATAAAGTAGGTATATATATTCTTGATAAGCATCTACAGCTGAGTCGATCTAGCCATGTCCTTCTGTCTGTCCGTCTGCAAGCCTTTTACGCATACAAAAAATCGTTGAATATCAATAAGTTATACATTTTCTTTTTTTTTACATAATTTCTTTTCGATCCATACACTTTTGCATCCGGGGCATACATTTTTGTAACCCACTGTCATACGAGTAGAGCTCTCCCGCCACCTGCGAATGAAGTGTTCAGGACCGCTTTTTGTTCTGTTCTGTTGACATCGGTACCCGTCGATCTTCACGCATTCTTGTTTCGACTGTGGCAATGGTTTCGTCAGAAACTGACGGCCGCCCGGCGCGCTGCTCATCGTAGACACCGGCTCGACTGTTTTTAAAGTCCCTGACCCATCTTTGCACCATTCCTGATCTTAAGCAGTCTTCTCCGTACATTGTACATGTTTGGAGTAAATATCCTTGGAAAACATTTGCTTTCCAGCCGAAAATCGAATGACAGACCGCAACTCGCAGCTGGGGGGAGAGCTCCATGACAGAGAGCTCCAAAAACTAATGCTCCGGATGCAAAAGTGGATAGATCGAAACAAGCAAAATTTCCTTTAAAATCTGAAGATATTGGACTTTATTCATATTGAACTCTAGGAAATACAAGTTGACAATCCAAAAGATAACACATAGCAACGCGTGGCCCCAACATCTTTGACGTTGGATTTAGTTTGCTTTAAATATTTCATATCCACCACATGAGGCTTTCCGCCTGAACCAAAAATATTAAATTTTAACTCATGGGTTAAAATGACTGTGTTCCAGATGTTAAAAGGTTATCTGCATTTAAAATCATTTTGTTGAGGCGCCGTTTGCGGGGAGGGGCATTGGGAACAAGGTGGAGAAGCAACTGGCGGCGCAACGCCAGCGCTCTCAAGATGAGGCTTGGGCGGAGGTACCAACGAGCAAGCGGTCCCGATTAGCATATATGGAATGAATAGAAGATCAGGCAGAGACTTTAAAAAAGAAGCCCGCAAGGGCAAAAGAAGCTTGTGGCAAACCTTCTGCTCCGGTATAGAAAAGCTACTAGCCGGGAAACAGATAGTTCAAAGCCAATTAAGGACGGAAAAAAGTCGATGGACGGAGGACGGAGCCGCTGTCAACACACTTTTGGATGCAAACTTCGCAGATTGCATGCACAGCAGGAGGTGCCAGAAGATCTAATCACCCTCAATAAAATATTATGGGCACAAGACTCGATCGACGGCTACAATTCGCCAGGCCCCGCGAAATCTTCCAAGCAATGTTGCAGAAGGTCAGGCAAAGATCTCGCCAGGTGATGCCAGACTATCTAATCACCCTCAATAAAATAATATGGGCACTAAATAGCGCAATCCGCTTTGGAAAAAAAACATCTCTTTAGGAAAAAACTATAATTGTAGATATTTTTGTATTATTAAACTAGTTATTTTGATTTCGAGATCTGTTCTAATAAACTGTTATTTTCATAGAAAAAATTTTCATTTTCAAATTTTTTTTATTTTCATAGAAAAAATCTCTAACTTTCTTCAATCAACTTTGTATATAACTCCTTAACTAACACACTCTCATCGAATGTTAGAACAATGCGGGGGTTGACGATAAACTTTACAGTCCAACTTCGCTTGGTCGATTTTACCCTGCTATCAAAAAATGTAATTATAGCTATGATAAAAAATACTGGAAGCTCAAAATAAATTCCTTAATAAAATCTTTTTGTAGCTTATTTTATTATATAAACGACTAATTTATTTCCGCAACTTAATTATTTAAGAAAATTCTGTAAATATTGTAAGGATAGTTTGCAGGTTTAAGTGACGTTTTATGTTAATCATTTTATAATTTCGCACTTAATAAATTTAAATTTGGAGAGTGTATCCCTTGAATAGTTTACGAAATCATACATACGGGCAAAGCTTTGAAAGGATCATCATTTGGTTGGCAGAGTTCACAGGCTGCCAGTGGGTCCACACGGCCGCCTCTAGATTCTGATCGGTATGCAAATGCGGCACTGGTACCGCTCCATTCTCGATGCATTTTTCTAGTAAGTCGCTCTGCTCCCTGGCAAGGCGCGTCCAGTCGCCAACGTAATAGATGCCCTGATAAGCCATAAGCAGGGGACTGGCCACAGCCCAGTTGAATCGCGTGGGTAAAACACTAAACGTAGGTAAGAGTCCCTGATCGTGGGCGCCGACAAATCTGGAGGCCAGCTGGCCAATGCTGTGCATCAGGCGGTGGCACATTTGGCTATCCGTGGAGACAATACACAGCGCTATTGGGGGGCTCAGCTCACCCGGCTCAATGGACACAATGCTGGCCAAGAGCACCATTTTCAGGTAGACATAGCAATCCATGGGCACGCATTCCTGACTAAGCTGAGCGCACAAGGCATACACATAGGCGTAATCGGAGTGTTTGGATGTGATCATGTTGTAGAGCTTCTTGATGCTAGCGGGTATGCACGTAAAGTCCGGCTTAAAGTACTTTTTATCTTGATGGTCGTAAGGAGCCCGAAATATTTCGAAGCTCTCCATTATATTTCTAGGAAAGTCTGGTTCAATTTCCTCGCCAATATCAATTGTATCACAAGCCATCTGATAGTAAGAAACCTCTGTTCCAACATCCGATGCCTCTTCCTCCACAATCTCCCCTGGATCCATATCTAAAAGGGGACGGGTGTAAAGTAGGTCTTGATCGACTGTATTCGCCCAAGGGGTAGGTTCGTGATTATTAGAATTGAGAGTATGGCGTAACGATCGAACAGGGCCAGATATGCTAGATGGGAGGTGGGGGCTAGAGGTGCAGGTGAATGTAGTGCTGTCGCATTCGGTATTAGCGCCATCCGGAATAATTCCGCTAAGGTTGCGGCGAGGACAATATGTGAAAATATCTGTGGTTGGTGTGCCAACACCAATGCAAGGGAGGCTTGCAAGCCGAAAAACCGACGGGCTAGCGTCGCTGATTTGATTATCAATGACTATATCGACGGGGTCGTTGCCCCCACCAGGTTTTCTCTGCGGCCCCACATTCGTTTTTATTGCTCGCGATGGTGGCATAGGTATCTCTAAGTGTATGGGGACTGGCAACCTGGGCAGGGTGAGTGGCGGCACAGGAACATAGCAACTGTTGGTTTCACATGGTGGAGACGGTGGCTTCGCCGGAACACTACAGTAGAATATCGGACGCGTCGCGGGTATTGACCGGACGGTGCTGCTGGGGATCCTCCTGACTGGCCGCCTATCTCTTGACGTTGATTCTTCACCGCTCTTAGCCCGTTCTTTAGGATTCTCTTGAACTACCTCCACATTTTCATCCGAAATTTCCTCGCGACTTAAGCCCTGGCTTAAGCTTTGCGTGGGGAGTGCCAATAGAGCTTTTGGTTTTAGAGTACGCAGAAAGCGTTGGCGAAGGCGACGTGGCTGAAATAAATAAATAAATATAATATTGTGTATCTACCACTCATGTACTTTTAGTTAGTAAAAAAGTGTGTGTTAAAAGTATTTAAAGCCTATATATGTTAAATCCGCAAACCAGAGGGGTCCCGGTCTGACACTAGAATTAAGTCGATAAGCTGTGACCTCTAATATCTTCACAGCAAAATTAAAACTAAATTTAAACTTGGTAAAATGAGGCTGTGCAAAAAAGGGTGTTGTAAACGAAAACATCAACAAAATCCAAAAAATCGTTTCGAAAATTAAAGTTAAACGAGATACTACTGTGGGCAAAAAGTAAGGTGAATTTGTTTCTAAAGTGAAAATTCTTTATTTATTCTCCTTAATTAATTTCATCCCCTTCAAACTAATGAAATACACTTTTCCAATCCTCAAACAAATCCTCAAAACGTTTTTTCAAATCCTCAAAACAGTCCAAACAGGCCAAAAACTCCAAACACTTGAGTCCAAATCCCTTGAGTTTTGGGAATAGGAGAAGTAGCACGAAGCCAAATCAGGAGAATACGGTGGTCGCGGAACGATATGCGTCAAATTCTTAGCGAAATGGTTGCGAAGAACGAGTGCAGTGTGCGACGGTGTATTATCGTCGAAAATCTTGGCAAAAACCAATAGTTGTTGGTTCATAATTCTGGTCTTTTTCGACGAATTGCTTCACACAAAAGACGCATAAGGCTCAAATAATATTCCTAATTAACAGTTGGCCAGGTGAAAGGAATTCATGGTGCACCACACCACAAAAAATCGTAAAAAACTGTCATCATGACCTTACTTTTTGAACGACTTTGACGTGCTCTTCCTGACCCTCTGCAAAGCCTTTGTAGCGCTTACAAACATTTTTCTGGGACATGGTAAAATCACCAAAGGCCTTCCGGAACACCCTCAAATGTTGTCCGAAATTTTATTCAGCAAACACAAATTTTATGCCACTTCTCTGCTCAATTAAATCAGACATTGTAAAAATCGACGAATGCATATAAATATATTTAAAAGAATAATATTGATATGAAATTTGGCCAATATGTCATTAACAGTCCTACCAATTTAAGATAAAAAGAATGATCATGATATCGACGCATTTCCGCGAAAGTATCGGATGTAGTAAAATCTAATTTTACAGGAGAAGCATTTTTTCAACTTAATCTCTTAGGAATACTTGGAAATAGTAATTTTCATTTGTTATTTTGTTATTTTAATGAACACAGCTGTAAATATATATTATATACCTTATTTCTTTATTTTTGTGCGTTTGAAGTATTTTTATTCAAATTAAAAAAAAAAAAAATACAAAAAAATTGAAACCTAAGCCGCTACTAAAATTATTCAGCCTCTCGTTGGAAACCTTAATCTGGAAGGAATCTTTCATTACTCTTTTACATAAAACAGGTAAAAATAGGAGGCGGAAAACTACATAGGTATCTCGAAGTTATCCGCCATTCCGAAACTAACCATAGGACGATACTTGAGGTTGTATTCATTAATAAAATAATACGTGGTTTAAATTTGCTCAGTTGACTAAATTTCACCTTGGCCTCTAGACTAACTTGAATTTTCAAACTACGCACTGCATGACCCATTTAGGGTGATATGCGCGGACTACAATTCACATTGCTTTATTACCTCCCACTCTATCCTGACAACCTGAAACCCGTTATACTAATTCACTTGTCACAACAATAACATAACTAGTTTCTCGCACCTTTACACTCGGGTATATACCCGCGCGCCCTTCGTTCGGTTGGGCGGTAGGTGCTATGTTCCACGTTAAGCAACGGGACCGCGTGTGGAAAAACAAAAGACCCACCAAACTCGATTATTCCGATTTTTAAGTGTATATTAAGTGTATATGTATATAATTGTGCATGATTAATTATAAATACAAATACCATAATTATGAAAAGACTTACGGGAATTTTGGTGCTCCTTAGATTTTCCATGTATATTCTGTGTGATGGCTCTTCATCTTGGTGTTTTGAGATGGTTGGACTAACTCGCTCCCTGTGCGTCAACTCCATAGAATTTGAATTTAGTAAGCTCACTGACGCAGAGTGTTCAATATGATGTTGCTTGAGGTCCAATGTTTGAGCTGACTGATTTTGTAAGTTCCAATTCGTTTGTGTATGCTGTAAATTGAGTTGCGATTGCTGCTGTAGATTAAGCTCGTACTGCTTTGGGGAGTGTTGCATTGATTTTTGTGGTTCCAGATTAGTTATCTGCGATTTAGATTGCTGCTTTGCTAACTGCAGATACTGTTGGTTTTCATAAGATGGGTGCTTTTGGTTTTGCTTTTTAAAAAATTGTAGTGGTTGCTGTTTCGATTTTTCTGATAACTGATGAAAGGACCTCAACTGCAGCTCCGGCTGTTGTGGTGACTGTTTATATTTCCGTGAGTTTTTCTGTGATAGGGATTGCTGCGAGTTTTGCTCTAACTGTGGTTGGGATGCTTGCTGGCTTGACTGAGTCTCAGTTGGTTTTGACTGAAATTGTTTGGAAGCTATTCCTCCCGGAATTTCCGGGGACTTTTGTATAAAATTCAGGCTCATCGATTCCCAGCGACGCCTGGGACAGCTTTTGTGAGATGTAGCAATTATAAATTCCCGTTCTTTGTCGGCTGATGTGGATGGACTCACGGCATATTTTCCCACATTGCAGGTACCGTCATGACCATTCTCTTGTGCAACCGAATATATCTGTCGGTTGTTTATGATAGAATTTTTTTGCCATGAGTTGGTGGTATTCGGTGTGTCAGAAGATCTCTGTGCAACGCTTTGCTTTTGTGAATGAATATCCACTTTCCCAGCTTGGATAATTCCTTTGGATGGAGTGTTATCGGCCGTATCCGTGACCACCTGATTCTCACTGGAATTTAACGACAGTAACCATGTGGAAACTGCTTCTTTTTTCTTGCTGCTAACGTCCTGTATATTGGCAATGCTATATTTGCGGTTCTTGCTGTTTTTTAAAGGAGGTCTAATCGATTCCGGAATAAAGTTTCCCAAAACGTGAGGATTAATAATTCTGCCACGACCAGGCAGTGTTTGCACTTTATATAAGGATTCATTGCGAACTACCGGTTCCACCGCATCTTTCGGTCTCTTTCGATGCACACCCAAATCAGGAAACTCCTCCGTATTCAACTGAAAGCATATGGTTTTCGGCACACTTTTAATATTTTTCTCGGTAGCGAAATACTCCTTTTCTGACTGGGATGTGGGCAATAACGTAGATAGCTTCTGGTTTGCAGTTTCCCCTTCTCCCAAGGTTGAAGGCGACAAGACTGGGGTGACACCTGTGTCATCTACGAGGTCGGATGGGGGTATTTTACTGTGTGAAATAAAAAAAAAACATTTCAAGTTATTATTTAAGTCATAAATCTATAAGGAAAAATGTTCAAGCGTTTGTGTCGATGCATTAACACCGTTTGTCATTTGAGCTGTTCCTTTTTTTTTGTTTAAAGACTTCAAAAAAAAAAAAAAAATACTAAATATAAAAATAATTTAAAAGGGCCTTCAGGTTACAGTATACAGTTGAGTACAAGACAAAAAAATAAATTGGGTTTAGCAAAACAACCTTTATGAAACTGTTGTTGGCTCGGCTAGGGTTGCCAACGTCTTTTAAAAGGTATTAGGTATTTTAGGCCGGATCAAAAAAACTGCGTATTTTATAAAAATACGGTTATAATAAGTCATCAATGACATTATTGAGTCTAAACCATTTAAAATATCTATTTTTTTTTTTGTAAAAAAAAAACAATAGGCTCCGCTAAGGACAAGGATAGACAGGGAAAAATTAAAAATTGTTAGTGTGATAGTCCGTTAGCAGAGGAACCTCATGGGGTGAGTAAAGTTCCCACTAGACTTCTGCATGAATGTATTCATTTGCAGCATGAAAAATAATACAGATAATAGATAATAACAAGAGATCGATTAACAAATTTTATGATACGTGGATAGTTAAAGTTATTGTTTCAGGACTCGAAAAACATTGGGTCCTCTTGTTCAGAGATCGCCGGGGTGTCTACGCTTCAGTCTTCTTTTAGTAGTTTGGTTGGCTAAAGACGCGGCTATGTGGTTTGGGTGAGCTGTGAGGCGTTCGTTGTAACGACTCGAGTGCCGGTTAATCTGCTCTCTGACGGGGGGAAGGTGAATATCTTCTGCTATGGCGTTGTTTCTAACGTACCAAGGCGCATTTGCCATCATGCGCAGCGCCCGGGTTTGTACCCTCTGAACTTTCATAACGTTAGTGTCTGAGGCCCCACGATTGTTTTAAAAAGCTAAACTTTGTTGCCAAGGCTGAGCTTGCTTGTTGGATTAAGCAACCAGTTTAGCTTCTTTGGGGTTTTCCGGCATATAGCTGCTATTTTTTGCGTGTGCTGTTTCCAGGTAAGCCGCTTGTCTAAGATCAGACCCAGGTACTGCGCCTGGGGTGATTGAGGGATGGCGACGTCGTGGAGTTCGAGTCTAGGAAGGGTCTTTTCTCTCAGAGTGAAGCTACAGTGTTGCGACTTTTTTCCATCAGTGCAGTGTTTTAAGAACTGATACTACTGTACATGTCATGCTACAGATGAATACATCCATGCAGAAGTCTAATGTCCATGTTAGCCGAAGGTGACGGTGAAAAGGAAATGTGTGAAATGAAGGTGTTGAACAAAAAAGAATCGAAATGTGCACCATATCCGAAGTTGACGGTGAAAAAAGAATGTGTGAAATTACTCAAACAACAGATACCATGAACCTCTCTTTTTCCACTTGGAGTCGGCAAACTCACTTAAATACCTGGGAGTCCTAATCGATCATAGGCTTACACCTAATCCCGGACGTCGCAGCCTGGCTTGGATGTAAGCACAAGGAACTGGACTACCATCTAACACAGTTCCTTACGAACCATGGCTGCTTCCGGGGATATCTAGCGAGGTTCCAACACGCCGATACCCCCAATGCGTGTACTGCGAGGACGAGATAGAGACTGCAGAACACGTACTCTGCAAGTGCCACAGATTTTCAGACGAGCGTGAGGTACTGACCAGAATGACAGGCTCCCAAATGAGTCCGAGGGAACTGATCAAGACCAAACAGAGGAGGCAGACAATAGGAATAAGCGCCTGATGCCCGCGAGGTCGGCGGGAAAGAATACCACCCCAGCTAAGTCAGCTTGTCGTAAAAGGCGACTAAAGACAACCGAGGAATCGCAAACAGCGTTGCAATAGAAGGAGTGCATGGAAGCACTTATCCTGCTCACCGAAGTAATACCATTATTGGCACGTCCCGGTGAGCCGACACAAAGGACAGAGGAGCAGGCGGAGGTTTTTAGTGCGTAAGAATCGCACATACCCTTCTGCCGTTACCGTGGGAAGGGGTGGGTTAAACTTTAATTGGTCATATCTCATTGTCCGATTTCGACGTAATTTTGCATACACGTGCTTAGCGATCTGTGGATTTAGCGGTCTGTTTCTAGCTTTTACCTCTAGCTTTTACCATTTTGGAGATATCGATTTTTTTGAAAATACGAAGGCGAAAAGGGACGTGGGAAAAATCTGGAAATGACTTTATCTGAGCAATGGTTAAACAGACCTAATGCAAAAAGAAATAGGTCTCTAGCTCTTATTTTGTCCAAGAAATCGAAGAAAATACAGTTTTATGCAAATTACGAAGGCGGAAAGGGGCGTGGCAAAAATTTGAAATAAACTCGACCTGCGTACACATATAACGGACCAAAGGCAAAATTTACACCTCTAGCTCTTACCATCTCCGAGAACGACGTGTTCATACATACAGACGGACGTGGCTAGATCGACTCGGCTGTTGATGCTGATCCTTCTCCCTCTTACATACATTGGACAAACTTAATATACCATGTAACAGGGAGAAAGAAGCTAATGAATACATCCATGCAGAAGTCTAATATGTAGGGGAAGGTGGGGTACAACCGACCACGGGGGAGCATGGACAAGGGCAATATTTTTTTCCCTAGAACAGGTTGAAAGCTGCAACAAACTGCAGTCGGCTCGTCTCATACTAAGCTCACTTTCTAATAAACACTTGAGCCGTGAACACGTGATTTACCTCTCTGCGACAACAAACCGAAATTTCACACGACGGAAGTTTTTTTTTTTCAACTCTGTTTACGGTTGATTTTTTCCACTTTTGTCGATAAATACATCCAGGTAAATATGTTTATACCATGTACCTTAAGGTACAAATGGTATATTAACTTTGTGCAAATGTATGTAACAGCCAGAAGGAGACATCTCCGACCCCATAAAGTATATATATTCTTGATCAGCATCAACAGCCGAATCGATATAGCCATGTCCGTCTGTCCGTCCGTCCGTCTGTCCGTCTGTCTGTATGTATGAACACCTCGTTCTCGGAGATGGTAAGAGCTAGAGGTCTAGTTCTTTTTGCTTTTGGTGTGTTATTATTGCAGGCAGATCAAGTTTATTTCAAATCTTTGCCACGCCCCTTTCCGCCTTCGTAATTTGCATAAAACTGAATGTTCCTCGACACATTAGCCCATAACTTGCACAAAATAAGAGGTAGAGACCTATTTCTTTTTGCATTATGTTCGTTTAGCAATTACGCAGATAATGGTATTATTGGATTTTTGCCACGCCCCTTTCCGCCCTCGTATTTGCAAAATCGATATCTTTGAAATGGTAAAAGCTAGAGGCATAATTTTCAGTCTAATCTTCAAACACGTACGTGCAAAATTACGTACGGATCGGACAATAAATATAGAAGATATGGCCAATTAAAGTTTTACCCACCCCTTCCCTAGGCAACGGCATGCCGCACACAAACGAAAATTTTGTGAATTATTTGAAAAAAAAAAAAAAAAAAAATCAAAGAAATGGTTAATAAAGAAAAGAGGTACATGGTATCTCGTTGTCGAGAAATCTCGACTACAGCGTTCCTACTTGTTTTATTATAACTGGAGCCTTTAGCCTTCGACACACAAAAGAAATTTTGCACGAATTTGCATTGTTTCCATTATTTACCGCTATTTTTAAAATATGAGCTTTCGGGGAGGCATGAACCACTGATAAGTTTTCGACATTTGACACGCAAACTTCATATATTTTACGTGTATAAGTATTTTTAATGCAGAATTTCAACAAAACAACAGTATTTCGAAATTTTCTGATAGTTTCGTGCTCGGGTGAGCACGCGGTACTATCCCAAAGAAGACCCGAATACTTACAACTGCATCCACTGCTATTCGGAATAATTTCTTAAGCCAATTCCTTTTTATACCATGTACCTTAAGGTACAAATGGTATATTAAGTTTGTGCAAAGTATGAAACAGGAAGAAGGAAGCGTTTCCGACCCTATAAAGTATATATATTCTTGATCAGCATCAACAGCCGAGTCGATCTAGCCATGTCCGTCTGTCCGTCTGTCCGTCCGTCTGTCCGTCTGTATGTATCAACACGTCGTTCTCGGAGATGGTAAGAGCTAGAGGTGTCATTTTTTTTGCTTTAGGTCTGTTATATGTGTACGCAGGTCGAGTTTATTTAAAATTTTTGCCACGCCCCTTTCCGCCTTCGTAATTTGCATAAAACTGCATTTTCTTCGATAACTTGGACAAAGTAAGAGCTAGAGACCTGTTTCTTTTTGCATTAGGACCGTTTAACTATTATGCAGATAATGCCATTTCCAGGTTTTTGCCACGCCCCTTTCCGCCCTCGTATTCGCAAAAAAAAAATATCTCCAAAATGATTAAAGCTAGAAACTTAATTTTAAGTCTGCTAAGTCTTTTAAGTCTGTCTAACACGTGCATGCCAAATTACGTTCAGATCGGACAATAAATATAGAAGATATGACCAATTAAAGTTTTACCCACCCCTTCCCACGGCAACGGCAAAAGAGGTACATGGTATCTCGTTGTCGAGGAATCTCGACTACAGCGTTTCTACTTGTTTTCTTATTGTTTACCTTTTTTTTTACTACATTTCCATTCATAAATAAACGTTTTTCATCATTAACTTTCATGTTATAATCGATTTACAGACCAATGTCCACTTGTCCCCGCCTTTTTTCAACATCGCAAAATCACGTTTTTTGCACCAATTGCAATAACTTTTACATTTTGGTAAATTAAAAAAAAAAATGTTATTAAAAGAATGGTTGTGATTCGCACTACAACTTCACGTTTTTGAAATTTAGAGAAAAATTTACTTTTAAGTGATTTTTGGCCGAAATCAAAGCTATGTCCGGCCTACCCCACCTTCCCCAACTTTATTCTACCAACTTTGTATTCGAACATAAAGTTTCTTTTGTTAATCAAATAGAATTACATTGCTTACCTTATAGAATTATCCTTTTCCAATAAAGACTTATTTTGAGCCAATTGGACTGGAGGTAGATTTGGCCATTGGGAAGCCAATTTTTGAGATGGCTCCTTTTTTTCGTCGTTGCATAGAAATGAATTCAGCGTAATGGCGCTGCGATTTCGGCGGGTCTTTGAGGCTTCTAGATGCATTTTAGGTGGCATGCTTCTATCTGATAAGAGCTGGCAGAATCCGCAAAGTAGCCGGTTATAAGGTAGTTGGCACCCAATTTTAAATCGCAGTCGTGCGTATGAGCTACGGAAAAACTTTTTAAGTAATTTACTGTTTTTTTTTTGTTTATTCAAAATAGAGAATTTCATACAAGGGAATGAAATGTTACCTGCTTAAGTAATAGGACTTAAGGATATGTAATTAACTATTATAATAGCAAAAAATAAAAAGCAATAAATAAAGTATTTTTTCACTTTTAAATTATGTTAATGCAACCATTAGTCGTACTGGGAGCAGTATATCCATATTGGTTTTAGAACCGGGTTATACAGCAGGACTTTATATACAAGGCAAAGGAAGGACCGAACGTTGATAAGCCAATGTAGGCTGCTGGCTTTTAGCTTTGTGTTCTTTTGGATTCAATGTGCATGTAAGTCTTCTGTCGAAGTGCACTCCTATACGGTGCGTTCCAAAGTAAACAGGACTTTTTGAATATAGCGCTCTCTAGTGGCGCCATCTGTATATTAACTGGTGCGTTACAATCTGCTATCCTTTATTGACTTTTAGTAAAAATTTCATGACATTTCATCTATTGGAAGTGAGGTTATTGCGTTTTAAGTGTCAGTATGTTTGAGTCATCGGTGCGAGTATGAATGAGCTTCGAACAAAGAGCCAACACTAAATTTTGTTTTAAAATAAGTTAAACTTTTACCGAACCGTTTCAATTGATGAAACATGTTTATGGCGATGGTTGCCTACCCGTAGCAGAGTGCACGAGTGGTTTCAACGTTTTCAAAGTGGTCGTGAGGACATAAAGGACGATGACGAGCTGAAACCCAAAAAATCGCGCCTGGAAAAGTCAAAAGTGAAGACAATGCTGATGATTCCAAGGGTATTGTCCACAAAGAATTTGTTCCACCCGGCCAAAACGTTAATGCAGTATTCTACCTTGGAGTTTTAAAGCGTTTGGTGCGCCGTATTCGACGTGTTCGGCCTGAATATCGCGAAAATGGAAGTTGGCGTTTGTTTCACGTTAATGTGCCGTCTCTTCGAGCGACACTTGTGACCGACTAATTGACCAAAAATCAAATTTTAACCATCAACCACTCCCCGTATTCACCTGATATGGCACCGTGCAACTTTTTTCTTTTCGGAAAAATGCATTTGCCGATGAAAGGAAAGCGTTATGCAGACGTCGAGGCCATTCAAAGGGCTTGCACCGTCATACTGGAGGCCATACCGGGCAAGGAGCTAAAAAATAATGGTTCGACATGCTTTTGAATCGTGAAAAAAGCTGTATTAACGCAGAAGGACACTATTTTAAATAAAATAAATTGATTTTGCCGAAAAAACAATTTATTCTGTCTTTATGTTAAAAGTCCTGTTTACTTTGGAACGCACCGTATATATATGTCATTTCGTTTGCTTGCAGAAGTACAGTGTTGTTTAACGTAATCCGCGGGCAGTTTTGACTGTTATGGGTGAACGTATCGTGCTTGCATATTTGTTCGTTTACCTTAATTCGCCAATCTTTTTCTACATATACCAGATGAAGATCTAGCTGCGCGGTTGCTTGCATCGGGCATTTTGATCGGCTAAGAATAGCTGTATCATCTGCAAACATGGAAGTTGTTAATCGTGTCGGGATGTCTGCTGTGTAGAGGACATATAATGTTGGCCCTAGCACACTACCTTGAGGAACTTCAGCTCCAATAGAGAAGTCATCAGATATAGCAGTGTTGCACCTCACAACGAATTTTCTGTCGTAAAGGTAAGGCTCTAATAGCTTGTGGGTATTGTTGGGGAGCATTGTCTTGATCTTGTACATTAGACCTTCTAGCCAGACTCTATCAAATGCTTGAGAGACATCTAAAAATATGGCAGTACAGTTCATTCGTTTTTCGAATGCGTTTCGAATTTCTGATGTTATTCTGTTGACCTGTTCAATTGTTCCGTGCTTTTCACGAAACCCAAATTGATGTGACGGGATTCTTTCCTGGAATTTTAAGTATGTGTTTATCCGAGTCAATAAGCATTTTTCAAAGAGTTTGGATAAGCATGAAAGTAGGCTTATAGGTCTATTCGACGTAGGGATTGTGTGGTCTTTGCCCGGTTTTGCTATCATTATTATGATTGACTTGTTCCATCTGGCCAAGTTTTGCTATTGCATTGAGAAGCTGGGTGATAGTGTGAACAGCGCAATATGAAAGCTCGATGATCATTTTGGGAGTTATGTGGTCGCAGCCCGGGGATTTTTTCGGATTCAGTTGATTTTTAACAGAGCTCGTAAATAACAGTTGCATCTTAAACGAACATCAAATATTTTTTGCAAAGCTAAATCTAAAAAATGCATACCACTTATGGGAGCTAAAGCAAGTAAGGCTACGTGTGTTTGAAGCTAAGATCCTGTTTTATTGTTGTTAATTGCTATTAAATGTTTTAACAATTGTCCATGTCAAAAACTCACACTTGTACTAAACTAACATTGCAAAAAATATGTTCTAATTAATTTATTATTTAAGATGCATAAATATACTAGATTTTTAGATAAACGTTATTAAAAAGGTACTAAAGACAAATGACCATTTACAATGAGCTTTTTGTTTTTTCGCCCTTCTACTGACCATCAATGAGCGAGCGTTCAGTTGAATCGCTCTCTCTAAGTTGTTGTTGAGTTAGCATAACAAGAACCCTGCAACTGAGAATAGTTAACCGAAAACTAAAAAAAAGAGCAACGAAAAGTTCTGTTCAGAGCGAAAGCACACGAGCATTGCCTTTTTCGTTCCTGTTAGTGAGCAGACCTCAACACGAAAAACGGTCAACTGTTATTTGCGAGCTCTGATTTTTAATGATGCTGACAATTTCGTTTGGGCGAAATTCAATTGGCTCATGTTAAAGCTGAGGCTCATCTGGTAAGGTCGGCAAAGTAAACGTGCTAGTTGCAGGATTTTGGTTGGAAGAGGTGGTTGGCAAACGTGCTGGCTCTGTCTGCATCGCTGTGCGCCCAGCCGCCTGTGTTATTTCTAATAGGCATCACGGTTTCTTTCGGTTGGGTGAGCTCTTCATAGAGTGTGTTTTGTACTAGAAGTTGACAATTGCTCTATGTACTGGCGGTGGACATATGCTTCGTCTTGCTTTAGAGCTATAGTAAGTCTACGTGAGGCATGTCTTAAGTTTTGCTTAGCAGATTTGTCCTCTTTTGATTGTATTGTGTATTTGTAGTATGAGATGTTGAAGCTGGAGCTGCGGAGACAGGAGATGCGGTCATAACCAGGAGTTTTCCCTATGGCATACTGCAGGGCTGATTCTAGTTCAATCGATGTGATCTGCGAATCAAGGCATCTGCGGATAAGTGGTTAGGCAAATATGCCTGAGATTTTTCTTTATTAATTATATATATGTCGGAGAGAAACGTCCATTATCCATGTTCGAATTACGCAGAAAAAAGAAAGCGTCGAAGTGAGTGGACGTGCCTCCAGAGCACTCCGTGTGAACACCGTGTAAAACCTGAAAAACGGTACCATTAGAGATGGAAACTAGTATTCCCTGCGCGGGAACCCTAACCGAACAAAGTGCATGTAGTGTGGTGCATATACCTCCACCAGATCCGTGGAAAATCGTTTTTTCACCAAAAGCAGTGAAAACTCATATGCAGCTCCAAAAGAAAAAAGTGCCACGCCATGAGCTCATCGAGCAACGATAAAGAGATCGAACGTAGAAGCTCAGTGAACCAAAGAAACGGCTTCTACGCTTACTTTTCAACCCGCGACACCGAAATGGAAAAAATTGCGCCTAAGAGCAACGCGGTTCTACTAACCGCTGAAAGCCAAAGAGCACGGTCTTGCTCACCCGCTCTGCTCACTCCGACTCCCGCATCATGGAGTTCGCAGTGTAAAACCCCCCCTCCAATGGAAAACCCAAAATTCGCAACAACAACAAGCAGTGCTACAATTTCTGCAACAGCAGCGACAACCACTGCAATTCAAAATACCGCGACGTCAACGACCGCGACGTCAACGAGTACAAAAACAACAACCTCTGCAAGTGCCAAAGCGGCCCCGGCCAAACAGACTGGAATGGATCGCTACATTCAAATTAAGCGCAAGCTTAGCCCGCAGGGTAATCCGGCAGGCAATAAAACAAAAATTAACCGCGTCCAGAAGATCGACAAAGAACAAGGCAGATCCAGTAGCAACAGATTTTCCCTACTGCAGGAGGTTGAGGAAAACCAACCAGCGCAATACACCGCAAAAAAACCAAAGCCCCCTCCAATCTACATCAGGGAGAAAAGCTCCAATACCCTAGTGAAACACATTGAGGCGTTGATCGGGAGCGGTGACAACTTTTATGTTGTCCCGCTTATCAAAGGGAACATACACGAAACAAAAGTGCAAACTAAAACCGAAACGCACTTCCGAACCGTGTCCAAATTTCTGAACAACGCAAATAAAAACTATTACACGTACCAGCTGAAAAGCAGCAAGGGCCTACAAGTGGTAATAAAGGGAATCGAACCCGATGTTACCACCGCGGAAATAATAACCGCCCTTAAAGAAAAGGGCTTCGCCGCCAAGAATGTTATTAACATCCTAAATAAAGACAGAAAGCCACAACCCCTCTTCAAGGTCGAGCTCGAGCCAAAAAGCAAGTTGCTGAAGAAGAACGAAGTCCACCCGATTTACAAGCTGCAATATCTCTTGCATCGGAGAATAACTGTTGAAGAGCCACATAAACGCAACGGACCAGTGCAACGTACTAACTGCCAAGAGTATGGACACACTAGGTCATACTGCACCCTCCGGGCTGTATGTGTAGTCTGCGGGGACGCCCACAACTCCGCTCACTGCACTACAAATAAGGACAGTACCGTGAAGAAATGTGGAAACTGCGGAGGAAACCATACGGCAAATTATAGAGGCTGTGTGGTGTACAAGGATTTGAAGAGTCGTATGCGACAAGCGACCGCAACGCGCAATCAAAATCCACAGAATGCGTACAGAGCGTCAAAAACTACGCCAGACGTCTTCTTCGCCAAAGCTGCGAGGTCCTCATTCGGTCCACTAAGCACCACCAACGGCTTCTCCTATGCCGATGCTCTACGATCTGGAATGGAAAATCCACTTCAGCCTTACTCACAAAGCGCTCAAAAGGCCCCAGAACAGCCTCATGGCAAAATGGAAACTATGATGCTTACCCTCCAACAAAGTATGATGGAGCTTATGTCATTCATGAAAACGACCATGCAAACACTTGTTCAAAATCAGAACATGGTAATACAGCTGCTCGTAGCACAACAGTCTAAATAATCTATGCAGACCCTACGAATATCAATGTGGAACGCCAATGGTGTCTCACGGCATAAACTAGAATTGTCACAATTCTTAAACGAAAACCATATTGACGTTATGCTACTGGTGGAAACGCATCTAACAAGCAAATACAACTTTCAAATAAGAGGCTATACAATATACCGCACAGATCATCCGGATGGAAAAGCCCACGGCGGAACCGGAGTTCTAATCAGAGAACGCATCAAACACCATTTTCACAAAAGGTTCGCAACTAACTTCTTGCAGTCTACATCGATACAAATTCAGTCAAGTAACGGAAGCCTTTCAATCGCTGCCGTTTACTGCCCTCCTCGTTTCTCTATCTCGGAAGGACAATTTATGGAATTCTACAACTCACTTGGCGATCGTTTCATAGCCGCAGGAGACTACAATGCCAAACATACGCACTGGGGATCACGTCTAGTGACTCCCAAAGGAAGGCAATTGTACAATGCAATTATAAATGTGAGAAATAAACTGGACTATGTTTCCCCTGGAAGGCCCACATACTGGCCAACAGACCCACGCAAGCTCCCAGACCTTATCGACTTTGCGGTGACAAAAAACATACCCCGCAACCTAATAAGTGCTAGAGCAGTCTCGGACTTATCATCAGATCACTCGCCTGTGCTCCTAACGCTCCTTCAAAGCCCTGAAATAGCCGAACGCCCCTTCAGTCTGACGTCGCTAAGAACGAACTGGCTAAAATACAAGAATTACGTGAGTGCCCACATAGATCTCGCCCCGGAGCTCAACATGGAATCGGACATTGACTACACTACGAGCGCCCTGGAAGAAGTACTCGTGGCGGCAGCTAAAATCTCTACTCCTCAAGGGAAGGTAGCAGACCGAAACAAATACTACAAATCCAATCAGCAAATAGAACAGCTCGTGCGAGAAAAAAGGCGCACGCGTCGCGATTGGCCAAAAAGCAGATCACCACATCTCCAAAGTGTCTTCCAGCCAAACCCTGCCTCGAATTCATTCGTCCTGCCACTAATTCAGCCAGAAGCTACCCCTCTGCCAACTACTCCTCTCCGGCCAAACGAAATTGAAAAAGTAATAAGAGGGCTAAAACCAAAAAAGGCACCCGGCGGTGACCTACTGACGCCAAAGATGCTGATCGAACTTCCAAAATGCGCTATAGATGTCATCTGCAAGCTATTTAATGGGATCATTAATCTCGGCTATTTCCCAAAAAAGTGGAAGAAATCCATCATCATAATGATACCGAAGCCTGGAAAAGACCATACAATTCCGACATCGTATAGACCAATAAGCCTTCTATCTTGTTTGTCTAAATTGTTTGAAAAATGCTTGCTAACTCGCATAATACCATATCTGGAAACTTTCAATATTATCCCAACACACATATTTGGTTTTCGAAAAAACCACGGAACCATCGAGCAAGTGAACCGATTAACATCCGAAATACGCTCAGCCTTTGAACAGCGAGAATACTGTAGCGCTATTTTTCTCGACGTATCTCAAGCTTTCGACCGAGTTTGGCTTAAAGGACTCATGCACAAAATTAAAACGTATTTGCCAACATACACCCACAAACTACTGGAATCATACCTCTACAATAGGGTATTCTCAGTGAGATGCAACGCAGCTACTACGGGTGACTACATCATCGAAGCTGGAGTTCCGCAAGGAAGCGCACTCGGCCCTTGTTTATATGTTTTGTATACTGCGGATATTCCTACGAACGAACAACTAACAACGTCAACGTTCGCCGACGACACCGCTATCCTCAGTCGCTCCAAATGCCCAACCCAAGCAAC
>JAJJHQ010000581.1:86851-173878 GCA_021223825.1 Drosophila ironensis
CACCAATGAATCTATAACGTCTATTTCAACGTTGTCAGGTATCAAAAATATCTAACCCTTTGGGAATTTCTTCTAACGGCATACTTCGGCATACTACTTCTAATTCAACAATGGTCCCTTACATTTTGGATCCAGCTTCGTTTGGTTCCGCTCTTCGTTCTTCAATGATACGTGCTAGCCAATTTCATGCCTTACTACCTAAGCATGCGCTTTATCTATTCTTGCTTTATCATACTGATCGTTTTTACTCACACTTTTCTTAGCTTCCGCTCTAGCGCTATTCAAATCCACTCTCACTTTCTCATTTACATTCGCAAGGGCCTCGCTTCTTTGGCAATCTTTAACTCCAAGGCAATATGCCTTGTTACTCGGCTTGTGGTACAAGCCAATTGTACTTCGCCCGATGCCTCCTGCCATGATCATTCGGTCGTCTCTACAGCCGTCAGCATATCCTTTAGAACATCATAACACGCTCGACCTGGCCTTTTTCTCTACTTGCACCCGTCGCTACTATATGGAGGTTAATTTTATTTATGGAACAAAATCTGCGAAATTCGCTACTCGTAAAGCATCTGCCCTGGTCCGCTATAATTCTGTTAGGGACACCAATTATAGATGTTGCTGACTTTACTAACCGTATGCAGTTCACCGTGTCCAAATTCCAGGTGTGGTATAGATAGACAAATTTGGCGAAAGCATCAATTTGAACAATAACACACTTCTTGGTTTTTTTTTTTTTTTTTTTTTTTTTTTTTTTTTTTTTTTTTTTTTTTTTTTTTTTTTTTTTTTTTTTTTTTTTTTTTTTTTTTTTTTTTTTTTTTTTTTTTTTTTTTTTTTTTTTTTTTTTTTTTTTTTTTTTTTTTTTTTTTTTTTTTTTTTTTTTTTTTTTTTTTTTTTTTTTTTTTTTTTTTTTTTTTTTTTTTTTTTTTTTTTTTTTTTTTTTTTTTTTTTTTTTTTTTTTTTTTTTTTTTTTTTTTTTTTTTTTTTTTTTTTTTTTTTTTTTTTTTTTTTTTTTTTTTTTTTTTTTTTTTTTTTTTTTTTTTTTTTTTTTTTTTTTTTTTTTTTTTTTTTTTTTTTTTTTTTTTTTTTTTTTTTTTTTTTTTTTTTTTTTTTTTTTTTTTTTTTTTTTTTTTTTTTTTTTTTTTTTTTTTTTTTTTTTTTTTTTTTTTTTTTTTTTTTTTTTTTTTTTTTTTTTTTTTTTTTTTTTTTTTTTTTTTTTTTTTTTTTGCCATCCAAGTGCATTATAGCCTCATGAACGTGGTCGACAACTGACCACCTGAATGCCCTGGGTACGACTAGCAAGCATCGTGTCATTTCTTTGTGTTTTGCGATGTAGCAAATTATTCCTAATCTCAAAAGAACTTGCCAAACCTTTCTGCATTTCGTCAAAATTTGTCAAAATTTGCGATATGTCCTGATCACGCTTCTGTTCGGATATAAGCCAGTCGTGAGTTATAGTTGCCTAGTCATCTCGTACTTCCACTGCCTTATTTGAACTTTCCTGCATCGTTACAGGGACGGGGTTTCTCGATAAGAAATCAACATTAGCCATTTGACTCCCCTTCTTGTATTCTATCTGGAATTTGTTTGCAAATTTCCTCATGCTCTTCTTTCCAGTCAAATTCGTTTAGTTTTGACTTATCACTACCAGTTAAATCCATCTTTACATTACTTTTGTAATCTATCATGTTTGCATTTTTATCGTTATTTAAAGATAATACATTTTGAGTTCTGTAGATATTGAATCTCTCTTCCTAACATTACCCCAAAACCAAGTTCAAATATGTCTTGTACAATTATCATATCATATTAAAGGAACTTATTATCTACGTGAAATGAAAATTCAAGATTACATTCAGAAATTTGTATGGCGGACAGAAATTGCATATTGCTTTTGACAATTTTGTCGCCTATACCTTTCAAAATTACTAATTCATGAAATCTTTTTCCCGCTAGCTTCACGCCGCTTGTCTCTTTTAGCAGAGAGCATTCAGATCCCCAATCAAAGAAAAAAATGGAAACTTCTCACCAAGTTAACTTGCAGTCCCGTTAGGCTGATGTAGCGCACACAAGTCCACTCGTCTTTCGATACTACTTCGGCTTGCTGTTGCTGATCCCACACTGACACACTGACGCGATATGTCCCGCGCCGCCATACTTGAAACAAGTCACCGTTGATCTCTCTCGCACCATCACCGTTTTGTAGTTGCTGTCCCCTGGTGTAATGTCGTTTCGCACGTTACGTCTGCTTTTTGAACACCTTTCTTTCGGGGCCGTCAATTCCAGAAACTTCTACATTTCTGCTGAAAGTATGCGCCTTGAGTTGTTGTTGCAGCTCAGCCCGTGTTTTTCTGTTTGTAGTGAACGCTACGCGCTGCAGTCTGGGGTCAATATGTGATGCACTACCGTGCGGCGATTTGCTGAGCGTCATCACCAAAGATGCACCTTCCTGCGGATGTTGACCTAGGATCATGCTTGTCTTTATACTCCATACTGCTGCGTCGGCATCAGCAGCTTCGGGGTCGAATGTCGGTAGCATCGCGGGAACAGTGCGCGTGTAAGGCTGCGGCGTTGCCATAAGTAATTCGGTTATTACTTTATTTTGCGACTCTAATAGCCTGCGCCAGCTATTATCCGAGTTGTCTTGTAGGGGCGACGATCCCACTTCTGATGTCGGAGAGAAACGTCCATTATCCATGTTCGAATTACGCAGCCGCGCAGCGAGTTCCGATTGTCGTGAATACCCAAGCTCGACTGACCCTCAGCATACGCGCCCACGTCCAGAACTCCATCAAGACGAGCGTATGCAGCCATCCCTGTCTTACTCAAGACTCTTCGTATCCCACGATCGGACCTCACTCAGCAGCAGAGCGTCTCTGCCTCTGCTGCCGTGCTTTTGCTCAATATCAGCTAGTAAAGCAGAAGCAGGGAATTCCCCGAATTGCCCGAATGCTACCTTTACTAGGAATCACACTGAGACGCGCTCGGCAGGGCTTTTGCTCTCTTTCCCCACCGCGCTCTCATTCCAAAAGCTTCTCTCTCATCAAGCTTATCTCCGACATATACATTAAAAAAGTTTTCGTCTTTTGGAATAATGCTCCGAAAGCATTGCCAACGTCTTCCAAACTATGCAGCTCAATATTATTGACACTTATGGATTTAATTGGCCCTGGGAAAATCTCAACTAATTTGTTGATATCGGCCGATATTTTTTGGTTGTGGACCAAAAATGAGGCTTATGTTTAAGTTGAAATTGCCAATAGATTCTTTTGTTTTATTTTTTGCTTTGTTTTGCTTTAACGTCTCTTTTAAACAGGGCTAGTTTTTTTCATAGGCTATTAAATTGGTACAGTTTGTGAAGGTTTTATAATTGAGCCAGAGAACCTGCTTCTGTTTCCTCAAGTATTGAAGATTTGGTCTAAACCAAACGGGGTTCCTCATTTGTTTTTATACCATGTACCTTAAGGTACAAATGGTATATTAAGTTTGTGCAAAGTATGTAACAAACTAGTATTGAGAATTTTGTGATACTATTACAGTACAAGTTTGTTTTAAAAATCGGTTACCTCCCCCCGCAAACCGCAGAATTCTGTGGCGACCATTACAATATTTCAAAAACCAGGTGGAAACTGAGAACCGCGTATTTATAGTAGACACACTGGACTATAATCGTTCTTACTTGTTTATAACATATTCCTACTAACGAGATGTTAACAATGTCCACATTTTCCGACGACGCTGCGATCCTTAGTCGTTCTAAATGCCCAACCTGAGCAACAAGCCAACTAGCCCCATGTATTTGTAGTGGATACTATTATACACTTATAAATAATGTAAGAGTAAGAGACCGTCAAGGGCACCCGGTCGCACCCACAAACCGCAAGATAAGAATAACACACCCAAAACGCACAAATCGCTTTCCGTGTTTTGTGTTTTTGCAAACCAAATACCCAATAATATTTCACCAGACACCCAATGCACCCAAAGCAAATGTACGAACAGCAACGATAGCACAAAAGGGAATGGGCTGTGAGCGAAACATTTGTATTTTACAGTTATGATTTCGACTTTTAGGCACGAGCAGGGAGGGCATTGAGCACTGATCGCTGGTTTGTTTTGAAGTCGCTTAATTTAAGTTAGTTGTAAAGGAATAACTGACACAAAAATCAATATATAACACGCAATGAAGCAGCAAAACACGGCTTTTTATGTTCATTTAATATATACATATGTATGTATATGTGCATATTCAGAAACAACTATGTTGCAATGCCGATCACAATCTTAAGTGTCGTAAACGCACATGTTCGAAATGATCAGTGCAAGGCACTGACCCTATTTTGGGGTGTGTCGTATACGCACAAATGATTCGGGTACACTAATTGTTAAGGTGTACCCTAAGTGTCGTATACGCACAAATGATTCGGGTACACTAATTGTTAAGGTGTACCCTTGCCGTTCTCCGGTAAGAGTGTATTCAATAAATAATGGGAACTCTAAATATATAAAAATATATCTTACCTCTGAGACGAACTAGCTGAGGACGACGCAAGCTGCCAATGAACCGCAGTGTCTTGATGGATGAACTTGGCAGAATAGCCAGGATGCGATAGGATTCCGTGACGCGCAACTTTTGATATTCACTCATGGGTCGTGAACAGACAGAACACAATGGTGCTAAGACACGAAAAATTCACGATTAGATTCGGTTAGATAAAGGCGTTTTAAAAAACAAATGAACTATAAATACCCGGATTTCAGCTGTGAGTTTATGCACAAAACATATAAAATTAAAAATATACTCTTGAAGCTCAGAAAGGGTACTCATAAAGTTTTTGAGCCTGTGATTATAATATCAATGGGGACTAGTTTAAGTGTATCCAAATTAACAGGCACCAAGTGTAAAATAAACACAATTGCAACAATATATAAGTGCCAAGCAGAGCTCGCAAAAAACGGTCGACCGTTTCTCTATGTCTGTAAATAAAGTGTCTTCTCCCGACCTTTTACGAAACCGATCGTTCTCAGACCAAAACCGATTTGTTCTATTCTGTTTCGGTCCGGTTGTTTCAAGATCCTTTCGTCGTTTTCCGTGTGGGAAACGGTCTTTAGCGTATGCATTGGATGTATTGGGTCCTGTTTTAAGTATGTTGTAATTTTCATAATCTATGTTATCTGTGTCTTCTTCAAAAACTAATACTTCTACTAAAATCCAAAAACATTTCATATATTTTTATTTAAGGCACAAACAGAGAATGTCCTAGCACTCGAATCTCCTGTAACGCCTTGCTAGGTATTAAGCGTAACACATCATATAGATATGTATAATAAATATTTCAAAAAGTATATATGGACATTTTCACGGGTCGCGAACGTAACTATAAGTTGTTTAAATGTCAACAGACGCAGAGGACAAGCACCGGACTCCGGTGCTGCTCTGCTCTTCTAAGTGTAGAAGACCGTTTGCGTTGAGTTTTTCGGTCAATCGGTCTTTTTCTGACTCTCAGTGTGCGACCGTTTCTCAATCAGGTCTTTACGAACTGATCTTGAAAGACCGATCTATACAAGAGGTCTTCGGAAATCGGTCAACCGAAAACCTAAAGACAAGGGTCTTGTTCAAAGCATGACCGAGAGAGTATGTTCTTTTTTGGTTGTGCTCGCAAAGAGAACGCAAGAGTAAAAACGGTCGACAGTTATTTGCGAGCTATGGTGCCAAGCCCTCTTTAATTCCCTTCATATGTTTGCTGCATAAATACAGGGGTGGTCATAATTATTTACACAACGAACATTTTTCTGCATGCCTTTCAATCGGAGCTTCGTGTTGTTGTTGTGGGAGGTTAAATGAAAAATATATGTTTCTTTTATATAGTTTGATCTATGAAGAATCACAGCAAAGAAGAATGAATAAAATAACTGTTCAGTTGCGCAAAAGAGAAGCGATTGAACTGATGCTTAGCAGTTGTCAAAAGTATTTACACACTTTTAATATGCAGCAAAATTATTTACTCTACGAAAATTCAAGATTAGTTTCTGTTTTTCAATGAGGATTGAAGCATTATTTTTTTGCAGCTCTCTTAGTTAGCTTATTAGTTTATTTATTTATTATAATAATTGAGTAAAATGCCTAAAACCAAGGAGCCAACCCTTGAGCAGGGAAGCCAAATTGTAGTCAAATTCAAAACTGGTACCTCTACTGTTAAATTGGCTGAAATTTTCAAATTCTTCCGGAAAACTGTTTACAATTTTGTAAAAAAGATGGACACAGATGGAAGTTTGAAAAATATAAAAAGAACTGGCTGAAAGCCTGCTTTATACGAGAACCATGCAGGCGCTTTGTTGGAGCAGTATTAAAAAATCCGTCTATAAGCCCAGTTAAAATGGCCGCAGCCTCGAAAAATTTAATTGGGAAAACAATTAACGATGCCACACTACGCCGCAGACTAAAAGATGTGGAAATTAACACCTATGTTTTGCGACAAGTGCTTGACATTACCCCAACCAAACAATCCAAACGTCTTGCATATGCGTTGGAGTACATTAAGAAGCCTTTTGCCTTTTGGTTCACCGTTTTATGGACGGATTCAGCTGCATTTCGATTTGAGGGATCATTTGGAAAGCGTTTTATGCAAAAAAACAAAGGATTTGGCTGTCCAGCTGTTAAACAGATTTGGTGGTGGCACGGTGATGCTTTGGGGATGTCTCTGCTACTATGGATTCGCAGATTTGGTACCGATAGAGGGGACGCTAAACCAAATGGGATATCTCCATATCCTTAATGATCATGCTTTCACTTCTGGTAGGAACTATTTTCAAGTTATGATTGGATATTACAGCACGACAACGCTCTATGCCATAAGGATAGAGTGGCAACAAAATTTTTGAAGGACCTAAATCAGGAAGTTCTTCCCAAGTCCCGCAAAGTCCTGATCTGAATATCATTGAAAACGTTTGAGAATTCGTAAAGAACCAGAGGAGCATTGATAGAGGCCAAAAATGTGATGATATTAGCGAAATTTGGTCTAAATTAACTTTGGATTTTGCTCAAAACTTAGTTAGGTCAATACCAACCAGGCTGCAAGCTTTCATTGATGCGAAAGGTGGTGTAACTAGATATTAATTATACTAATTGTATCATAAATAAAATATTTTGTTTAAGGTTAATATTAAACATAAATAAAATTACGCAAGTGGTGTGTAAATAATTTGACGCGAAAAAAATGTGTGTAAATACTTTTGACAACTGATAAGCATCCGTATAGTCGCTATAATTTTAGCCCATGAACAGTTATTATTATTATTTTTTCTTTAATTTACTTCTCCATAGATGTAAGAACACGACAATAACTTTGATTTTGGAATCGGAGTTATGTAGCTTCTGCAATAAGCAATTCAAGTTGAAAACAAAAAAAAATTCTCGTTGTGTAAATACTTTTGACCACCTCTGTATGTGAATATACTATTTGCCAATTTGTGCTGCTGTAAGTTATAGGCACAATACATATACAGTTATAGGCAATTAACTTATTTTTTAAGGAGCGTTTGGGCAGAGATTTGGGCACTTATTAAAAATATTTTTTATAGGACATACCCGCCGTGGAGCTGGTCTGTATGGCATTGCGCATACAGGGGCCACCGCAGTACCAGATGGATTGCAAGCTAGAAATTATATTGAAATAGATTCAGAAAATAATCTTATTCGAGCAGTCCTGCATAGACTCAGACTAATGAGGAAAAACAAAATAAGTGTCTCAACTAAAAACATCAGTTTCTGTGTTCCTGACTTTCAGAGCATTTACAAATATTTCGTACCTATTTAAACATATGCTGTTTTTTCTTTTTGAGCCTTTATAAAAAAGGGGAAACAGGCCTATTTTTAAAATAATGTCCAAACAAAATATGACCTGTGATTATTAATATGACCTTATTTATTAAGGTATTACAAATATTCAACATTGTCGACGTGACAATCCTTAAGGCGCAGGCTTTTTTGATGTGCCTAAAACGGTACATATGAAACCTCAAGTCTGTGGGATCAATAAAAAATGAAATAAATCAAGAAATATGATTTTCATAAAGTGCAACAGAGGAACGATACCAAAACAAATTTTCCATCAGGCGAGAGAATATTTGGTTAAAATTTCAAGTTGATTGATTCATCCGTTAATACACCACATCTCTATCATGTATACCGTTTTAAGAAACGTAGTTTAGAGAAAACGCGTTGAAAGTTGCGTTATTACGCCCACTGAAGCACTATCGTAACAGGTAAAAATTTCAATACAATATCTTTCGGCCGGTAATAACTCCTATTGAACCTTATTTTAGAGGGTACAAAGTAATTTGTAAGCAAACAAATAATCGATTTTTGAATATTTCTAAAGTAGACTTCCCCTTAAGCGTATTGCCGGGTTCTTAACTAGACTCGAAAATGAGTATTAGTCATAGCAAAGAAATATTTTGCAAATATAAAAGTCCCTCGTAACAGGTATAAACCCAAGACTGGAAAACAGAAAGCGGGGGCTTACACGAGTAATTCTGGGGGCGTGAATGCCGCCAACATGCCTTGCAACTGAGCGAGCCCCAGGCGCAGCAAATGGTCGCACGGTTTAAATTGCAGCGCCTGCGTGGCGGGCAGACCAACAATCCGCCAATTGGCGTGAAGCTGCCCAATATCTACAGGCTTCAGCCCAGCGGCGGAGAGATGACTCCTGATCAACCCGTAGACGGTGTATTTGACAGCCTCACCAAACTGTAGGGGCTCCTCGACCGCAAGCAGAAGCAAGCGCGGGTTTTTCTCCAGTAGCTCCGGGTACTCGAAGTCCAAACGCACTTGTACGGGGGCCAAAAGGTCCTCTGGCCGGCGGTGACGCCGGAAGTTACCCACAAACCTAAGGACGGCCTCTTCGACCAACTTTTCCAGTTCTGTGTCCCGGCAGAATTGTAACACCAGCTGTTGCTCCTGAAATCTAGTCCAAGCAATGCAGTGTGTTGCGCGGTAAATGGTATGTACAAACATAGAGATACACATACATATGTACATATGTATATAATCTGGTGAATGGGAAAATGGGCAAAAGGAGGACCGTACTTACTGGTTATTGATCAGACCTGCGTTTGCTGCTTCGGAGCCGATTGTTGTAGAAAGTTCCATCAAATTTGAGGCTTTTGCAGTGATCATAATGGTCGCACGGGCAAATACGGACCTGTTTATGTACACCGAAAACACACGAACCGGCAGTTATATCTTATGCCGGAAAAGGTCACCGCCGAATCAACGCTGTTTGAAAAATGTGCGTTCCTTAGTGATGGAAGTATAAGAGTAATCGATAGCTTCAACTGCCACCAGCATGTTGTGAAAGATGCCAGAATCGGTTCAATCTGTGAATTATTAAGCCATTGTAATATATTATTAAGCTATGTTTCATGATATGTGCGTATAAATGTATCAAAGAACTTAACGACTGTGTTTTTTTATAACTCCTAGTATACATCATCATGCAAAAAATAACGGTAGTAGTAATCGCACGATTACACTGCAGTAGCAGTACTTGATTAATTAACGCAAAAGAGAATTTTCGATACTTTATGCCTGAGAAATTTTTTTTATTTTAACAGTAAAACATAAATTCACTTTTAGTTTTTACACCCGGTATTTAAGAAAAAACAATGGGTATATTGAATTCGTAAGATGGCAAGTAACAAGAAGAGGGAACGGTAAAGTACGAGTATATACATACATATATTTTTGATCAACAGCCGAGTCGAAATAGCCAAGACCGTCTATCCTTTCGTCTGTGTGAATGAATAGACCAATTCAGCACATGATTGTTTTTAAAATCGGTAAAATCGGTAAAAACGAAGTCACTCCCTTCCGCACTGACACAAACCCGTGGATACAACGAACGGGTATAAAGACTTGCTTAATTAATTCAATTTGTTGTGGCCAGCTAGGGTTATCGATAGGTGGAAGTGACAGGCCGTCTATCGGAAATCGGGGGGGGAGGGCGAGTTTGAAAATGTAGAATCTGTGATATTAAAGTAAATATACGGTTTAAGTTAGTGGCTACATGGTCGGCACGAGAAAGTAAATATAAAAAAGAGAAAAAAAGGAGAAAAAGGACAAGTCCAGTCGAAAAACACTAGAGGGTAAGTGGTCCAGGTAGGGAGTGAAACCTGGATCATATACACATACATACATACACTACTCGGCATATATATTTTGACATAGCTTTCATTTAACTATACGTTTGCTTTGCTAAGTACCGTTGTGTCCAAGAAAGCGAAAATGATTCACAAAGTAAAGTGCATATTATTAACTGTAAATTAGCTTAATATTTTGTCTATTTTCTTTTGTCATTTGTTTTTGCTGATAAGAATGCCAGCAAAGATTTTTGCAGCGGCATAAGTATTTTGACATAGTGTGATTTGGTCGTTGTTTGGTAGGTTCCAAGAGTAATTAAATTAATTCTTGAAAATTCTTGCTCATTCTTCAATAAAATTGCATTTTAGCAATCAATATGGTTAAAACATCGGAACTGAGTACAATTATCAGAACAGAAATCGTGACAAAATATAACTTGGGTATTTCTGTAATAAATATCGCTAAGGAATATAATTTGCCACGCCAAACTATTTATTATCAAATAAATAAATTTAAAAAAATTTTATATACGGTTTAACAAGGATTATCGTAAAAAAAATGCACCAGTATGCCAAAAAGTAAGCCATGGAGGTGGGAGCGTTATGTTCTGGGGATGCGTTTCGTATAATGGTGTGGGAGACTTAGTTCCCATTAACTGATCGATGAACAAGGGTCAATATTTTAATACCCTTAATGATTTTGCAATTCCCAGCGACGACGGATTGATCGGGGAAGCATTTATTCTCCAGCAGGACAACGCTCCTTGCCACAAGGCGAAAATGATTACGACATTTTTACGAGAAGTAGGGGTGGCAACACTAGATTGGCCACCCCAAAGTCCGGATTTGAATATCATCGAAAATGTGTGGTCAATAATAAAGCGAAATAGAGCCGCCGATCTATCCAGGACAAAGGATGAAACCATTTCAGAGGTCACAAAGGAGTGGAAAAGGATTGAATTAAGCTACCTCCAAACCTTGGTTGATTCTGTTCCAAATCGGCTTCAAAAGGTTATAGACACCAAAGGAGGATATATTTTTTATTAATCTTTTGTTTTAATTGAATTTCCATAACAATATAATAAGTTAAAGTGTGAAACAAAGCTATGTCAAAATACATATGCCACCCATGAAATGTAGGGTTTTTTAGTTTAAATTAAAAAAAACATACAAAATAAATATATAAAAAACTTAAAATTGTTTTGTTTGGTAGTAATGCATTACTAATATCTATTAAAAATGAATTCACTAATTTTTTTGCTTTAAATAAAGAAATAATTGAAAAAGCAAATGAACCTCCGCTATGTCAAAATATTTATGCCGACTAGTGTACATACATATTTATATATGAAGGTATAAGGCTTCACATTCCAGACCCGACTCGAGAGAATTGCTAGTGCCAGCGGTAATTAGAGTCCGTTGAAACCTAGAGCTAAACCAGGAGGTTGGCCTGGTAGCCCGAACGTCAGTCCCGAAGTGAGAGTTAGCAGGGCACCAGGACCTAAAGACCTGCAGTTCCCACGGTTGCCACTTCAAAAATTTTCAATGAGCCGTAAAAATATTAAAAATGAGCCAATTTGAATAAAAAGGAGCCAAATTTTTGTTTATTATTTATTTTGATTTTTTTTTACTTTTATCATAAGAAAGTAATATAAAAACATATACAAAAACATAAAACATTTTTCTTCAATGAAATAGCTTACAGCTAAGGCTTACTTGGTAGTTTATGTCATTCTGAGACCAAACGTATTAAGTTTTTCGATGTGGCACTTTTAAATTTCAGACATTAATAACTTTTAGAATTGCAAAATATATGCATTAATAAAAAATTTAAATAATTTTTTTTTTTTCAAACTTTAAATATTTTGTATCGCTATTAGCAAAAAAAAGAGCCAAACTCAATATAAATGGGCCAAAGAGCCAACGAGAAAAAAAAAGAGGCTCTTGTTAGCCAAATCTGGCAACCGTGGCAGTACCTCAAAACCGACGCCTAAAGAAAACAAAAAATGAACATAAACATTAGATCGAGGTGGACCGCATCGCCTTCAAAGGGGCGGCAACGGGAGCCAGCCGGCTTTAGATAATTTTTTTTATAGTGGGTTTTTTTTTTTTATTTATTTATTCTATTTATTAATTTATTTATTATACCTATATATTATTTTAATTTATCATATATATTAATTTCTTTGATCAGCTTTTTTTATATTTGTTATATTCTTTTGAATTTTTGTACACCTCGACTTTTGGTTGTGGTCGGTGATCCTATTAAGAGCTCTGAGGTAGGATCGATGGCTATGGGGTGGGGTAGAGATGCATCCCTGCCCGTATGATTAAAGGACTGGTAGGGTCCAAAAAATAAATAAGAGAAAAATGTGAGCGTGTAAAAAAAAGGAAATATAATATATTGTCACTATAGTGATGAATAATAATATGACGGAGTAGGCTTTTTTTTGGGAAGAGGCGCAACGCTGGATGATGAATGTGAGCCGGAACACAAAAAACAAGGGGCAAAATTTTCGTGCATTAGGGACACATGCCATCATGTCATGTGCAGGCGTGATGCCATGGTTGTGAGGGAAAGCACCACTCCTCCAGGAATAGTAGGAGGATCCTGTGGAGGATAATTTTATTTGTGAGTAGGAGTTGAATTTGTTTGTGCAGCGTCTTGTGATGTTCCTGTCGGCCCTGCAAGGAAAATGCCCATTTATTATTCTGTGCTCTCCAGCATATGGGTGGTGGATTAACGACCCAAAAGAGCTAGCGAGTATTTTAGGGTATGAGTGAGTGGGAAGGTATTCCATAGTTGTACAGCAAAATTGGTGTGGAGTAGTCAACCTTCTACAGTGATTTGGTGTGTAGCAGTCAACGGTACAGTGAGTGAAATTTAATGACTGGAACATTTTATACTTCTTACTGGTACTTCTTACGCTGGGCCTCTGGCACAAAATAACGTCAAACATACAAAGGACAATCACAAACATATACAACAACACATAAACTTTATTTAAAAAAAACGAGACTACAACAATATACTGCACTCACTTACGAAGTGTGCAACCAACTATATTGTAGTCACTCACGAAGAGTGCAACCATATACTGTACTCACTCGAAGTGAGAATTTGTGCCATCTTCTTCTGGCCTATAGAATTCTGTAGAGTAGTAAAGAATCAGTGCAGTGTTTTAAGAACTGATACTACTGTACATAACTGTCATGCTACAGATGAATACATCCATGCAGAAGTCTAATGTCCATGTTAGCCGAAGGTGACGGTGAAAAGGAAATGTGTGAAATGAAGGTGTTGAACAAAAAAGAATCGAAATGTGCACCATATCCGAAGTTGACGGTAAAAAAAGAATGTGTGAAATTACTCAAACAACAGATACCATGAACCTCTCTTGCCGTTACCGTGGGAAGGGGTGGGTTCAACTTTAATTGGTCATATCTTCTATATTCATTGTCCGATTTCGACGTAATTTTGCATACACGTGCTTAGCGATCTGTGGATTTAGCGGACTTAAGTCTGTCTCTAGCTTTTACCTCTAGCTTTTACCATTTTGGAGATATCGATTTTTTTGAAAATACGAAGGCGAAAAGGGACGTGGGAAAAATCTGGAAATGACTTTATCTGAGCAATGGTTAAACAGACCTAATGCAAAAAGAAATAGGTCTCTAGCTCTTATTTTGTCCAAGAAATCGAAGAAAATACAGTTTTATGCAAATTACGAAGGCGGAAAGGGGGGTGGCAAAAATTTGAAATAAACTCGACCTGCGTACACATATAACGGACCAAAGGCAAAATTTACACCTCTAGCTCTTACCATCTCCGAGAACGACGTGTTCATACATACAGACAGACAGACGGACGTGGCTAGATCGACTCGGCTGTTGATGCTGATCCTTCTCCCTCTTACATACATTGCACAAACCTAATATACCATGTAACAGGGAGAAAGAAGCTTTTCCGACCCCATAAAGAATATATATTCTCGATCAGCATCAACAGCCGAGTATTTTCCGGACTATAAGAAACTAATTCAAAATATAATAAACGAATTTGAAATTTGCAACATCGCAAAAACAGGACATCGTAAAACTAAATTCGCCAGCTTAATCGAGGTACATAGTAAAGATTGGCTTGAGGCAAAAAGAGCACTTACGAGGGAAAACCGTTAAAATATTTAACGAAATGGGAAAATTAGTAGAAATAAAAGCAAATAAAGATTCAGCCATTATGTGCAGCTGTGCACCAATGATTAAAGGAAGGAGTTAAAATACAAAATGTACAAGTAACTCCAGTAAGAACGGAGTATCAGATATAGAACGCTTTTATAAAACTATCAATGAAAAATTACGAATCATAACCAGTGAGGATAATGAAGAAAACAAAGTCACAATATTCGAAACTATTTCATATATGTAAGTTAAGTAAACGGTCTGAGCTCGCTTACCGAATTCGACACTGGCCAAATAGCTGAATAAGCCTCCATGGGCAGCGCCTGACAACTTTTACTTCGAGTGCTCCCAAAAACAACAAGCTGTGAATGTCTCGACAAAAGGGGATTAAGGGGATTAAGTGCTCGGAATTTGACGGTGAAAAGGGGACCACCGAGAACAAATGCTCGGAATTTGACGGTGAAAAGGGTATGTGTGAAGAGAAGGTCTCGAGGAAAAGGGAACCACCGTGGAAAAGTGCTCGGAATTTGACGGTGAAAAGGGAACCACCGTGAATAAATGCTGGGAATTTTACGGTGAAAAGGGAATGTGTGAAGAGAAGGTCTCGATCAAAAGGGAATCGAAATGGACACGTCATCCGAAGTTGACGGTGAAAAGGGAATATGTGAAATTACACAAACAAAATTTGTAGAACCAAAAAATCGGACGTAGACTCATTTTTTTCTTTTTGTAGTCTGCTCCCAAGCTGAAAATCTGTGCCCATCGCTGCTCTAAAGTCACGGTCAACAGTGCAACGCAGTGAACACTAAGTGAACACTAATTGAATACATTTGAACCAAAACGCAGTCAATACAATAAACTGCATAGTGAAACGCTTTCACTAAGAAATAAAGTGAAGTGTTCAGTGTTAATTCATCAAGCGCTTTCGCCGACCTTGCTCAACATAGCAGCGGCAGTGCCACTGACTCAAATAACTTAAAAACAATTATACACCAAAGCCGCTGAAACTGTTCAGCCCACGGTGTGTCAAAGGCTAACATACAAGTTAGTTAAATAACGAGGACTGCGGCGTTGGAACTTCAACATCAGACTGCTGCGCGGGAATAAACTAGCAATTTTGTTCTTATTTTTACCCTTCTTAATAGAAGAAACGAAAAACAGTGCCCAGTTGAAACATGTAAGTGGGAACTTTTAACTAAAGCTTTTTTAAGTATGCTGAGAAAATCAAACTATTTTAAGAATTAAACTGCTTCATTAAAATTATGCGACGGGAAATTGAAAAAATGTAAACAAGAACTGTGTTTATTTCTTTTTGCCACATTGGGTTAAAAAAAAAAAAGGTTTTAGCTTTTGCATCATTCGTAATTCGACTCGCTGAAATTTTTGTTGTTTTGGCGCTTACCGTTTTCGAACTATAGAATCCCTCAGCGACATTGTATTGATTCAGAGTCAGACTCTGATAGCCACACTAGGGTTCTTAGGAACAGAGTTGTAAAGAACAAACGTATTTTTGCTGCTTCTTCGCCAAACATGGACCCAGAACAGCTTAGAACAGTGGTTGAGGCAGCGATCCGCAACGCTTTAGCCGAGCAAGCTGTTGTCCACGACCGTGAGCAACAAGCATTATTTCAGAGAATTAATGAGTTGTCTAACCAAGTGGCTGCAGTTCAAATTACTCCGCCCGTAGTCCAACAATACAAAGCCGTCGAAATCAGAAACGACATACGTTGTGAGATGTCTGCAAGAATTTGCAGGGGCCCAAGAGTCGTATGTCTCTTGGAGACAAGCGGCGTTAGCCGCCTACGACATTTTTAAACCATAAAATGGCAGTTCACGCCATTATCAGGCAGTAATTATAATTAGAAGTAAAATTCAAGGCCCCGCCGATGCAGTTTCTGTCTCTTTTGCTACAGTTTTGAACGTTGAGGCGATCATAAATCGCCTTGACTTCACTTACAGTGACAAGCGCCCAGTGCATGTCATCGAACAAGAGCTTGGTACATTGAGGCAGGTCAACATGCCACTGCTACAATATTATGATGAGGTCGAGATAAACAAAGTCAACATGAGTTATGAGCCAGCCCTAGCTGTAGGCTTACGTGACAAATTCCGCGACGTTGCGTTGCGAGTTTTTGTTTCGGGGCTTAAACGCAGCCTCACAGATGTACTTTTTGCTGCGAAACTTAAAGACCTACCTACGGCTTTAGCCCTTGCGAGGAAATTGAATCAAATCACGAAAGGTACGTTTTCACGGCTAACTTCGCTAAAAGTTTAGAAGAAAAAGCCAACAGAGCGGAACAAAAGATTCAGGGGAAAGACCAAAAATCAAACTCGAAGCAGTTCAAGTCCCCACATTTTAAGCAACAGCAGGGTAGCAGGCAAAGTGACCAGGCACATAGCAAACCAAACAGCTCAGACACGCCTGAGCCAATAGACATAGACCCATCCTCGTCCAAGTTTCGACAACGAACGGCGTTTTCAAAGCCAAACCCCTCGGGTAATAACTATACCCAAAACCAGAAACGGTCCGCTTCTCAGCGCACGTATGAACAAGGTCAGCGACGAAGAGTTGATCACATTACACCAGACGCATCACAAGCACAAACGTTTCCCCCTTACAATGACACAGCCACTGCAGCCGTCAGCAATATAGACAGCGACACAGATTCAGACCACGATGCGGTAAATTTTTTAGGGGAGAGTCCCTGCTACCGTTCATTCAACGCAGAGTAGCAGGGATCAGTAAAAAATTTTTAATCGACACGGGCGCTGCAAAGAGCTACATAAAGCCATTTCAGCAATTAAAAAACATTACCCCTGTCGATAAGCCATTCTCAATTTATTCAATCCATGGCTCAAATAAAATTACAGAGAAGTGTTTAATACTAACCTTCGGCGTAACCGCCCCATTTTTTCTAATAAACAATCTGTCGACATTTGATGGCATTATAGGCCATGACCTCCTAGCTCAAGCGGGAGTCGATCTATGCTTAAAAAACAAACAGTTAAAAATGGGCTCCAAACACGAGAACATCCAGTATCATAAATGCGTAAGCGTTAATCTCACGACAGCAGCAGCAGATATAGAAGCTCCATCATGTGTCAGAGCTAAGTTCGCACAGATGCTAAAGTTAAGGGTCAATGCCTTCGCTGACCCAGACGGGGCATTACCGTTCAACACTTCGGTTGTAGCAACCATACGAACGGAGGACGAGGAGCCTAAATATTCTAAGCTATACCCTTACCCTATGGGTGTGGCCGATTTCTACCCCGTATTCCATGGCAACCCCGCAACGCCCTCTCCGTCATCGCTATCAGCAGCCTCCGAGCCACTCCAAGCGCTAACAGAGAGGATCGCCGCTGGAGCAACTCGCACCGTGGGACAGGACGGAACCCCAGCTACACTGCCCCGGCTTTAGACTGCTCCGCTCCGGCTACCGCTCCCGCCAGCCTTCGCCCGAACATTTGGTCCTTCCAGCCGGATTATCATAATAATTCAAGATAAGTACGAAGCAGTGGCAAATAGTGTGGTCCGCCTGCCCCAGCCGCGCTTGTGGGTGTGTTTGATTTCGCGAGTGCTTATACGCCGGCACACAGTGATCGGTAGATGCAGCGTCGACGCATGTCCGACTGACGAATTATAGGCTCCCAACAATCTTCCGTCTCCGCCACAGCCGGACCCCTATCCACAATTGTTGGCTCCGAGCAGGAATTCGTCAGTTGTTTTTACTCCCATTTGCGCTCGGTCGACCCCATTGTTCCGTGAAAAAGTGCGTATAAGCAACTCGGCCGCGCAGCCACACAACAAAAATCTCGGCATTCGAGGAGAAAACACCCGAGGAGAAAAATTCGTCCGTTGTGTTTCTCCCGTGTGCGCTCAGTTGGCCCACTATCCTGTGCAAAAGCGAGTCTAGCCAACTCGGCCCACAGCCACAAGCGAATCTCGGCATTCGGTTACCGATTAATCGAATGATCCCCGAGGAGAAATTAAACACAGCACAAGCTGCGTACAAGCAAGCTCGGCATTCGGTTACCCATTCATCGAATGATCCAATTTCGGAACAAGACACGCTGTACGCAATCTCGGCATCCGGTTAACCATTAATCGGATGATCCCCGGGTACAACCAAGGCTTCAACCAGAAGAATCAATCGATTCTATCCGTCCGCTGAGACTCCGTCCTCGCGGCCACCCGTTATGTCAACGAGTGCCACAAAAAAGGCCCACTTGACCGTCCCGGCCCCGAGTCCGTCTCCTCGACCACGCACAAAGAGCGAATCCGCCCTGTCAACCCCGAAGGGCAAGTCCGAAGCGAAGCCAGCGCTTCACCGCTCCGCGTCTACACGAGCTCCGCTCTCTAAAGCCGGTCTACCGAGCATTTCTGTTCCGAAGGTCCAGACCCGATCCGGTGCAAAAATGTCCCAATCCCAGGTCGACACAGCCCTGCTGAAGTTCATCGCGGTCACAGACCGCCTGAGCCAGTTCGAGGCCCGGATTAATACTCCGAGAGCCGCCGCCGCCTCGAAGCCGACCTGTCGGGTGCGGCTGAACCAAATGAGGTCGCTTTGGGATAAGGTAAAGCAGGAATTCGAATCCTGTTCGGACGTGGTCGCCCACCGGAGCTATGGCGACGGTACAAGCTAAATACGAGTACTGCTACTCAGTGTTCGAACGCTGCTCTGCGGAGCTCGACGAACTTATTGAAGCCGCATCTCCTCCCGCACACCAACCAACCCCAGCGATGATTTCTGGGGGTTGTAGGCTGCCTCCGTGCGACACTGAGGCCTTCCAGGGGAATTATACCCAGTGGCCCACGTTCCGTGATCTCTTCACGGCAATCTACCGCAACAATCCGCGGCTAACTGAGGTGGAAAAGCTATTCCATCTCAACGCCAAGACTACGGGTGAGGCGCACGACATTGTCTCGCGTTTTCCTCTCACCAACGACGGCGTTCAAGCCGCTTGGGCCGAACTGACGCTTCGATTCGAAAATCGGCGATTGTTGGTCAACGGCCAACTCAAACAGCTTTTCGGCTTGAAGCCGATCGCCCACGAGTCTAGCGACTCAATTCAAAAGTTACACAGTACCGCCCATGGGTGCTTAACGGCGTTGAGATTCTCCCAGATCAACACGGATCGCTGGGACTGCCTCTTAGTATTCTTGGTTTCCTCTAGGTTACCAAGACTCACCTTATCCCTATGGGAACAGTCTCTACAGAGCAAGACGGAGATTGCTACATGGGCGGAACTGGACACGTTCCTTCTTGAACGCCACCGCACGTTAGTGGCGATTGAGGATCTTAACCCGGGGGCCTCGGTGGCGACTCAACCTAAGCAGTTCGTCTCAGTAGCGGCTCAACCTACGCCGACTTTCCGGAATATTCACTCCTTCGAATCCAAGGTCGAATTCACGGCTCAAAGGTGCCAGCTCTGTCCCAATGAGACGCATCCGCTCCGACTATGTCGGAAATTCCAGAAGATTTCGGTTCCCGAGCGCTTGCAGCTCATCCGACAACACAAGTTGTGTTTAAATTGCTTTGCGCGGCAACACCAAGTCCAGAACTGCACCAGCCTCCATAACTGCTTTACATACAGAGGACGCCATCACACCCTGCTCCATCAGGGTACCCCTCCCGGGTCCGCCAAGCAAACCGCCTTATGTGGCGAGACCGAAAAGATATAGTCCACTTCTCCTACTGCTGTGCATAACTACCTGGCGACGAACACCCACGGTGTTCTCCTGGGTACGGCGTTAGTCGAGATCCATCACATGGGGGGCACCTTCAAGGCTAGAGCCCTGATCGACTCCGGATCCGAGGCCTCGTTCATTTCCGAACGGATGTTCGATCTTGTAAGGCCACCCTTCCAGACCGTCCAAGAGCGAGTGGCTGGGTTGAACAAGGCAGTTTCTGCCAGACCCGAGAAACTCTGCCATTTCTGGTTAGGGTCTCCACTACAGCCCCGCCTACATATCGAAACGTCAGCCTTCGTGGTCCCGCAACTGGCGGGCGAACTCCCATCCTGTCCGGTGCCCCCTGAGATAGTGGCATCGCTGCCAGATATTCAGCTGGCCGATCCCTCCTTCCATCAAGGCACTCCGATCGACATCCTGATCGGAGCGGACCTATATCCTTCCATTTTGTTGGAAGGGTCTCGTCGTCATATCTGTGGCTTCCTATTGAGCCAAGAGACGGTCTTCGGATGGGTCCTCTCAGGGCCCGTGAGGGAGACCGTTGTTTCCGCATTCGCGACGAGTGCCACGGTCAACAAGACCGAATATAATTTACCATTAAATCCGAACCGAGCTAACTCAATTTTTTCTCCAAGGGTCCCAAGAGCGCGCAATGGCCGTCCTTTCAGGAACCCCTGTCGACGGCAACCGGGCGGCCAGCAACAACCGCGCCGCAGCCGACAGATGTGGTACGAAACCCTACCGATGCCGAGTCTGTCGGGACATCCACCCTCTCCGGAAGTGCGGGCAGTTCCTGCAGCTCAGCGCGCAGAAACGACTCCGGGCGGCGCTCGACAATAACTACTGCCCGAACTGCTTGGCGCATGAGCATTCCGCGGACACGTGCCAGAGCGGGGACCGCTCTGAGAAGAGAGAAGAGGAAGACGAAAGAACAAGCATCGGATTGCTACCCCGTATTCCACGGCAACTACCCCGCAACGCCCTCTCCGTCATCGCTATCAGCAGCCTCCGAGGGAGCCACTTCAAGCGCCAACAGGGAGGATCGCCGCTGGAGCAACTCGCACCGTGGGACAGGACGGAACCCCAGCTACACCGCCCCGGCTTTAGACTGCTCCGCTCCGGCTACCGCCCCCGCCAGCCTTCGCCCGAACAGTATGGTAATAGATTTCAGAAAACTTAACTCAAAAACCATAGCAGACAAATACCCAATGCCAAACATATCAATGATATTGGCGAACCTCGGACAAGCGAAATATTTCACGACACTAGACCTGAAGTCAGGCTACCACCAGATAACTCTGGCGGAACGCGATCGCGAAAAGACCTCATTTTCTGTAAATGGAGGCAAGTATGAGTTTTGTAGCCTCCCGTTCGGTCTAAAAAACGCGGGAAGCATCTTTCAATCTTTCATCGACGATGTGCTCCGTGAAGAAATCGGCAAGACATGCTACGTCTACGTAGATGACGTTATAATTTTCTCGAAAAACGAAAGCGATCATGTCAGACACGTTGACGTGATTTTGAAAAGATTAAATGAAGCAAACATGAGGGTTGAATGAGGTAGAATACCTTGGTTTTATAGTCACCGATCAGGGAGCTAGGACCGACCCCGAGAAAGTAAGGGCCATCCAGCACTACCCTGAGCCAAAAAACCTGTACGAGGTTAGGTCCTTCTTAGGTTTAGCCAGTTACTATAGGTGTTTCGTAAAAGACTTTGCTGCCATCGCAAAACCGGTGTCCAATATCTTAAAAGGTGAAAACGGCACAGTCAGGAGGTCATGCTAATGTACCCTGATTACAAACAGCCATTTGATCTGACCACCGATGCCTCGGCATACGGTGTTGGGGCAGTCCTCTCACAGAATGGCCGTCCAATCACAATGATTTCTAGAACTCTAAAAGACAGAGAGGCGAACTACGCTACTAACGAGCGTGAACTCCTAGCAATTGTATGGGCCTTAGCAAAGCTTCGTCAATACATCTACGGAGCGAGAGAAATCAACATCTACACAGACCACCAACCTCTGACCTTTGCAGTTTCCGAGTGTAACCCCAATGCAAAGTTAAAGCGTTGGAAAGCCCGGATCGGCGAGACCGGCGCCCGATTATTCTACAAACCCGGGAAAGAAAACCACATAGCTGATGCATTATCGCGGCAAAACGTGAATTCCCTTGTAAACAACACTCCCAGCTCCGACGTCGCTACGATACATAGCGAAGCTTCTGCCACTTACACCATCGAGACCTCCGATAAGCCAATAAATTGCTTTAGGAATCAGATCGTGGTTGAGGAGACAAGGTACCGTTTAACAAGGAAAGTCATATTGTTCCGGGAAAAGACGCGGCATACATCTTTGTTTAGGGAAATTAAAATTGCAGTTAACCCCAAGGTGGTCAACGCGATCCATTGCGACCTCCACACCCTCGCCCAGATTCAAGATGAACTGGTCAGAACATTTCCAGCGACGAAATTCAAGCATTGTAAGAAGATAGTCGCCGACATCTTCGACATTAATGAGAGAAAGGAAATCTTGACGGATGAACATAAACGCGCCCACAGGGCAGCCCAAGAGAACGTCAAGCAGGTCTTAACAGACTACTATTTCCCAAAAATGACAAAGCTCGCGAGCGAGATAACGCTGAATTGTAAGGTGTGTCGCAGGGCCAAATACGACAGACACCATAAGAAACAGGAACTAGGCGAGATGCCAGTCCCTTCGCACACGGGGGAGATGTTACACATAGACATCTTATCCACTAACAAGAAATTCTTCCTCACTTGCATCGACAAATTCTCCAAGTTCGCTGTAGTCCAGCCCATTCCGTCGAGAACCATTGAAGATCTGAAGCCAGCAATTCTTCAATTGATGAATTTCGTCCCAAAAGCTAAGACAATCTACTGTGATAATGAGCCGTCATTGAACTCACAGACAATTTCAACAATGCTGACCAACAGTTTCGGAGTCAACATTGCAAATGCTCCACCGTTGCACAGTGTTTCGAATGGGCAGGTAGAGCGCTTTCATAGTACCTTGTTAGAGCTTGCTAGGTGTCTAAAAATTGACAGAAAAATAAGTGACACAGTAGAAGTCATTTTGTTGGCGGCAACGGAGTACAATAAGTCAATCCTCTGTTATCAACAGCAGGCCGGCCGATGTAGTTCAGGCGCGTTCGGACGAACCGCAAGACCAAATCCAGAACAAGATAAGAAACGCTCAAAACGCGCTAAGGAGCAGAGAGAATGCTTCGCGGCAGAATAGAGTCTTTGAGGTTGGCGAGAAAGTATTGGTTAAATCCAACAGAAGACTGGGAAACAAGCTGACGCCATTGTGCGAAGAAAGAGCGGTAGAAGCGGACCTGGGGACCACGGTTCTGATTAAGGTATTAGTTAGTAATAGTTTTGTCAGCCACTAGGCACATTTATGTTTAGCCGCTTTGGCATAAGCTTCCCTTAATCTTCCATCTGGTGCTGGGTAACCTCTCTACAAAAAAAAAGGAAATAACCAAAGTAAAAATAAAAACACACATTTCACCCCACAGGTTTGAATTCATACTTGTTCTTTGTCGTTGGCTTCGGCGCACATTACCGACTACACGCACGCTAAGTATATCCACATCATAGACGGACAGATCCTGGTATGGGAAGAATTTGCTTATGTCAAACATTCCGCGAACTTGTCGGAGTACAAACGAGTTGTAGAAGAGACAGTCAAACTCACCGACATTTACCCACAGTCTTATATGAAGAAGCTCCTGATCGTAGATACAGGACACCTACAGGACTTGTTAGAAGCCTTAGGCACACACCATAGGGTCGCGAGAAGCATAGACTTCCTAGGGTCCATACTAAAAGTTGTAGCGGATACACCTGATGCAAGCGATTTGGAAAAAACTAGATTTACAGAAACACAGCTAATAAATTCCAACCATAGGCAAATCGAAATAAACACCAGAGTTCAGGACCAAATAAATAAACTGACCTCCACGGTCAACGAAATTTTAAAAGCAACCAAAAATGCACAAATCGACGCAAGCCATCTCTACGAAACTCTATTGGCTAGAAACAGAATGTTGTCGATGGAGTTGCAGAATTTAATGTTGGCTATTTCTCTCGCTAAGGCTAACATTGTTAGCCTAAACATTCTAGACCATGCAGACTTGAAATCGATTTGGTTAGAGGAACCCACAAATACACCGATAGGTGACCTTATGTCTGTCTACTCCGTAAAAGTTCTTCAGTCCGTTAACTCATTGCACTTTATCATTAAATTTCCAAAAGTCAAATTTTCATGCAAAAAAATAACCATTTATCCTGTCGCCCACAAAAACTTCATTCTGAGGATGCCGGACAACGTAATAGCCGATTGTGATGGAGAGACTCATAATCTCCAGAGCTGCACCGTCTCATCTGGGGCCACATTTTGTCGCTTGGCGCTAGAAACGTCATGCGCAAAGGAGTTACACGCAGGAGGCACGGCGCACTGCGAGATTCAGCCTAGTGACCTGAAGGCGATCACCGAGGTGGGCGAGGGGATTATCATAGTCAACGATAATACAGCAGTAATTCAAATCGACAACGGCACCGAGGTCAGAGTGCAAGGCACACACCTTATCACCTTCAACAATAAGGCCAAAATCAACGGGACTCTATTCGTTAACCACAACAACGTCCAGAATAAAGTCCCCGGGATCGCCAACTCTCCCGTGTTGAACATCACCGCCAGCCAAGATGTCCTAAGCCTCCCATACCTTCAACGGTTGAGTGAACGTAATCTGGAGGAGATCGAAGGATTCAACGAAGCATCCGGAACGCATCGCCTTTACAATGTGGCGTTCTTCGTGGCGGCCGTATGTTGCGCGCTCATCTGTGTCGGCCTCACCTGTCGACGTGTTATCGCTGCGAAGAAGTTTGCGAAGCTGCTGAAGGACGCCGTTGCGGAGATAGGGTCGGCCGAGGGCGGCCTTAAACTCGAAGGGGGGATTAGTTAAGTAAACGGTCTGAGTTCGCTTACCGAATTCGACACTGGCCATGTCGTTGCATAGCCGGCAACCACAACATATTAGTTAAGTAAACGGTCTGAGTTCGCTTACCGAATTCGACACTGGCCAAATAGCTGAATAAGCATTTGACCGGATGTCGTTGCATAGTCGGCAACCACGACATATTTGCGTGGCCGCTATGAAACGATCTCGTAACCATAAGTTGCGGGATCGCCTCGTTTCATTTCATGTTTTAGTTCTTAGCTTGCCATGAACAGAGGCACATCGCCCCTGCAATAAATAATGCAAACAAAGACTCCGAGTTTAATTCCAGTCGATACTCGGTACTCGGGCGTAAACTTATTTAATCAAGTCGTTGATTAAATTAAACTAATTAATTTGTATATACAATCACAAAACTGCGCATAACTCCACTGAAAGAACCCTAGTAGACATATGTACTTTTCTATGCAGGAATTCCAATGTACAACACGCAAGAGAAAAACAAGTAGAAACGCTGTAGTCGAGATTCCTCGACAACGAGATACCATGTACCTCTCTTGCCGTTGCCGTGGGAAGGGGTGGGTAAAACTTAAAATTGGCCATATCTTCTATATTTATTGTCCGATCTGAGCGTAATTTTGCATGCACGTGTTAGCCAATCAGCAGACCTAACAGACTTAAAATTAAGTTTCTAGCTTTTACCGTTTTGGATATATCGATTTTTTTGCGAATACGAGGGCGGAAGGGGGCGTGGCAAAAATCTGGAAATTACATTATCTGCATAATAGTTAAACGGTCCTAATGCAAAAAGAAACAGGTATCTAGCTCTTATTTTGTCAAAGTTATCGAAGAAAATGCAGTTTTATGCAAATTACGAAGGCGGAAAGGGGCGTGGCAAAAATAAACTCTCGCAGATGGTAAGAGCGAGGGGTAATTCTTTTTGCCTTAGGTCCGTTATATGTGTACGCAGGTCGAGTTTATTTCAAATTTTGACCACGCCCCTTTCCGCCTTCGTAATAAGAGTTAGAGACCCTTTCCGCGTTTGTATCTGCAAAAAAATCGATATCTCCAAAATAGTAAAAGCTAGAGACATAATTGAAGTCCGTTAAATCCGCTGATTACCATGCACGTGCATGCAAAATTCGTCTAGATCGGACAATAAGTATAGTAGATATGACCAATTAAAATTGTACCCACCCTTTCCCACGGCAATGGCATAGCGCTGCAAGAGAGGTACATGGTATCTCGTTCTCGATAAATCTCGACTACAGCGTATCTACTTGTTTTTATTTTATTATTAATTAAGAGTTAAATTTAAGATCTGTCCGCAGTTGGGGACAATAATTAAATGCTATAAAGGTACCTTAACATAATAGAATATTGAATGATACAATGTTTGATTAGCCTAAGAAATTAATTTGAACAATTTAACCTCACCGATAGAAATTTAAGAAGTAAAAGTTATAAGCCTATGAAATTTAATTTGATTAACTGAGCCTTATTTAGTTCTTCAGCTGCAGCTCAGTCCTGTTCGTCCTCGTGGCAAACATCGAGTGAGTGCGTCCGTTTCAGCCTCCTTGTCGTGGAGCTGTTGCCCATCAGATTGATGGCCTGAGGGTTGGGATGTAGGTTTAGCCTTTCCACATACCTAGAGGCTAATCGCTGAACCTCTGCGCTTACAAGTGGGACGCCTATTTGGGTGTGAATGGCCGCATTGTCGTGAAACGGGTGAGCTCCAGCCAGAGTCCTAAGGGCCCTGTTGTGGGCGAGCTGGTTGACCCGTCGATTACTTGGACTCGCCGTCCCCCATATTTGAAAACCGTAAGTCCAAACTGGCTTCACTATGGACCTGTAGATAAGGAGTTTTACCCGCACCTTCAGCCTGGATCATCTTCCAACCAGCCAGCTTGTCCTGGATTTGCCTGCGCTTGCGCAGCAAGATGAATCTGCTGTCCAAGGTCATACTCAGATATTTGGGTGTAGGGTTTGTTGCTAGGGGAGTGCCACCAAGATTGACTTGCGGACAATCGCCTCTCCTTAAAGTGAAGGTCGTTTGGACTGACTTGCAGAAGCTTCCTCTGCAGAGGCCTAAATGCAATGTCGTCAGCGTATGTTGCAGCTAGTAGACCCTCCTCTTCAGCAACAGGCAAGTCAGCTGTGTATATCGTGTAGAGGATAGGGCAAAGTACGCTGGCCTGCGGGACTCCAGCTTTAATGGGCCTTTGAGCAGACCTAGCATCTCCACTTCTGACTCTGAATGTCCTGTCGCCCAGATACAAATTAAGGAATGCATAATATTTGTGGAAACTATCTATTATAGTTTCCAAAATCTAGGCGTTCATACGGACAGACGGATATGGCTAGATGAACTCGGCTGTTGATGCTGATCAAGAATATATACACTTTATAGGGTCGGAAAAGCTTCCTTGTCCCTGTTACATATATGACATTCGCACAAATTTAATATACCCTTATTCTTTTTTAAAAGAACCAGGTATAAAAAAAAGAAAGGGAAAATAAAAAGGGTAAAAAAAGGGGGAAGGAAATAAACTGTAAAAACGAAAATAACAAGTAGAAACGCTGTAGTCGAGATTCCTCGACAACGAGATACCATGTACCTCTCTTGCCGTTGCCGTGGGAAAGGGTGGGTAAAACTTGGTCATATCTTCTATATTAATTGTCCGATCTGAACGTAATTTTGCATGCACGTCTTAAACGATCAGCAGATTTAACAGACTTAAAATTAAGTCTCTAGCTTTTATCATATTGGAGATATCGAAAATCTGGAAATGACATTATCTGCATAATAGTTAAATGGTCCTAATGCAAAAAGAAACAGGTCTTTAGCTCTTATTTTGTCCAAGTTATCGAAGAAAATACAGTTTTATGCAAATTACGAAGGCAGAAAGGGGCGTGGCAAAAATTTGAAATAAACTCGACCTGCGTACACATATAACGGACCTAAAGCAAAAAAAATTACACCTCTAGCTCTTACCATCTCCGAGAACGACGTGTTCATACATACAGACGGACGGACAGACAGACAGACAGACGGACAGACGGACATGGCTAGATCGACTCGGCTGTTGATGCTGATCAAGAATATATACTTTATAGGGTCGGAAACGTTTCCTTCTCCCTGTTACATACTTTGCACAAACTTAATATACCATTTGTACCTTAAGGTACATGGTATAAAAACAAGTAGGAACGCTGTAGTCGAGATTTCTCGACAACGAGAACCATTTCTTTGATTTAATTTTTTTTTTTTTCAAATAATTCACAAAATTTTCGTTTGTTGACATCCAAAAAAACAGTAGGTGCACACATACACACACTACTGTATGTATACACGTGCGAACGAATTGAAGTCAAAGCGTGTGCGGCATGCCGTTGCCTAGGGAAGGGGTGGGTAAAACTTTAATTGGTCATATCTTCTATATTTATTGTCCGATCCGTAATTTTGCACGTACGTGTTTGACGATCAGTGGACTTATTGGACTGAAAATTATGCCTTTAGCTTTTACCATTTCGAAGATATCAATTTTTTTGAAAATACGAGGGCGGAAAGGGGCGTGGCAAAAATCCAAGAATGACATTATCTGCGCAATAGTTAAACGGACATATTGCTAAAAGAAATAGGTCTCTAGCTATTATTTTGTCCAAGTTATCGAAGAAAATTCAAATACAGTTTTATGCAAATTACGAAGGCGGAAAGGGGCGTGGCAAAAATTTGAAATAAACTTGATCTGCCTGCAACAGTAACACACCAAAAGCAAAAAGAATTAGACCTCTATCTTGTACCATCTCCGAGAACGAGGTGTTCATACATACAGACAGACGGACAGACGGACGGACGGACGGACGGACGGACGGACTGACGGACAGACTGACGGACAGACGGACATGGCTATATCGACTCGGATATTGACGCTGATCAAGAATATATATACTTTATGGGGTCGGAGATGTCTCCTTCTCCCTGTTACACACATTTGCACAAAGTTAATATACCATTTGTACCTTAAGGTACATGGTATAAAAATTCTATACATAGGTATATATAAAAAAAAAAAGATATATAAAAAAAAATTTAAAAAAAGAGGAAAAGATAAATAATAATAATAGAAAGGAGAAAAAAAGAAAGAAAGAAAAAAAAAGAGAATCCAGGTGGAACAGAACAGTCAATTAGATACAATAATTTATAAGTCGGTTTAGGTACACGATGTAGTGGACATAAGGTGGAGGTTAAAGAGTCCTACGTAAAGTTGATGTAATTAGCATGTAAGTGAAGTTGTAAACGTAGACGTAAGATAGCATGTAAGTTGTCCGGCCGTGGGGAAGAGCGGGATGCCCACGGCTAACGGGACAATCGTGGGGAGAGAGGATGTCGGGAGCGCAAGAGAGGGGCCGTGATGAATAGCAGGAGGCCACGGCCGAAAGTAGCGGAAGAGCGTATACCGGGAGCCCAGGAGAGGAACCGTGGTGAAGAGCGAAAGCTCCCGGATTAACGGGATAATAGAGTAATCGCGCGCCAGACAGCAGGAGAGACGCCCAAAACACGGAGAAGACGCCATTGGAATCGGGCCGCGCCGTAGTTGCTAGGCGAAAAGGAACGGTGAGAATAACGGGATAATGGCGTGATTTCGCGCCCGAAGGCAGGAGAGACGCCCGAAACAACGGAAGAAGCGCCGTTGGGATCGCGGTCGCGGCGTAGTTTCTAGGTGAAAGGGAAGCACCGATGGAAAAATACGCCGCCGCGGTAGCGCGGACTGGGCGCAAGAATAAAAGGGGAGGAGCAATGGCGGCGGGAGACAGTCAAGTGCGGGAGTTTTTGAGTGCAGTGCGTGACAAGGGCAGTGAACGCCAACGGGCCAGCAGCAACGCCACGCACGAGGATCACGCGAACGGAAGACAACAGCAGCAACACGGTGTCAGCGATTAAAGGAGTGTCGGCTTACCCGTCGGATTCTGGTCTGCTTCCTGGGCGTCCGTGTGCGTAAAGGAGTGCCGGTTTTGATCGGCGGATCCTGACCACGACCCCTCTGATGAACGGGAAAGACGGGACACGAGACAAAGTAATGGACGACGCCAACGGGCTAAGATCATCCTGTAAAGAGCCCGACTGCCACACAATAAAGACAATACAACGACACCACACCTCCTCCGCGTTATCACTGGGGGCGGGTAGCAAACCACACAAACAAAATTTGTGCGAGACCCCGACCCGCTGAGCAAGCCCAGCACGGTCTTTTTTTTTGTTTTATTTAAAATAATAATTAAATAGTGCAGAAAAGTGCGCTGTTGCCAACTGGGCAACTTAATCGGAAATAATAACAGAAAAATTAATTATGTTTGCAACACATAAACATAATTATAAACAACAATGCATAGACAAATCTATGCAGTTGCTCTGGGGGGCAATGCTGTCTGCGAAAACCAAACTGGAACTTGGGAATCGCACGGATGACAGCCTCGACACTCAGCATTCTGTTTAAAATCAGTCTTTCCATTATTTGGCCTGAACGTATCCACATTTGATGGTTGCTTCCCTGGTTTGAGTATTATAATGATGCTCGCAGGATGCTGTTGAAAATAAGGACCAGGAATTGCAAGGCTTGATCTGGAAGTAGTTTGATGGTCCTGTTGTCCAGCAAATCCTCACCAGGGGCTTTTTTCACTTTTAGTGAAGCGTTTGGACATGGGTCCTATTGTTGTTGATGCCATTGGTAACGAAAAAATCGATTGCTGAAGGTGTGATTTGTGAATCGTAGGAGTAGAAAGTGGGCTCTCCCGTTGCAACAATCTGGTATTGGCTATTCGCTACAACTTCTTGCAACAGTTTGCCTCTGGAGTAAGCCCTCGGGTTCCCACTCGTGGGGCCCCACCATGCATGTTAGGCATTGTAGTCTCCTCCAGCAATAAATTTGCTTCAGGGATTCAAATCCCGCTCCGGTCCATGGTTCATTGGGTGAGAGATAAACAGCCGAAATTTCAACTAGTGCCTCCGATGTTAGCATATTCACTCTAGGAATTTGCCTTTCGAAAGTTGAGATAGGAGGATGTGAAGTGTAGCTCAGTGTGGAGCGCACAATGACAGAGGCGCCACCTTTGGCGTTGCCGCTGGGGTGAAAGGTGTGGAAAGAAGTGTATACTGACAGAAATATACGCTGACCTTCTTTCATATGTGTTACGGTGACCAGCATGACATCTATGTTATGAGCACTGAGGAAAAGCTGGAGCTCTGCAGATTCCTTAGCTAACCCCCGTGCATTCCACAATCCGATTTTTATAGTAGGTTGTATCATTTAGGCATAAGAGAAATCAGAACCGTGACTAGTTCCCGAAATGCCTTGTTTGCCTCCAAAGTTTCTTGGACCAACTTGAATAATTGGTTCATTCTTACGTTGATCACCCATTATTCGGCATCACGTTTGGTTTTCGCTGGTTATGTTTAAGCGTGCTAGGCCCAAGTTGATCCCGTTTGGGGCGAGCTATATCGGCTTAAGAAATGTTGCAACTGACAGCGCTGGCAGGGATGAAACTCCCAGTGTTATCCTGGTTATGTTTTGCTCTCGAAGTGTTGTTGGAAACAGGGAGCCTCGGCTTTAGTTTTATCATTCTGCTTTTTTCAGCCCAGACTGGACATTTCTTGTCTGTTGAAACATGATCGCCTCCACAGCAGATGCACGAGTAGTCATCACTAGTGCATAATACCGAACCTGTCATGTGCAAGCCAGCGCACTTGCCACAGATTGACTCTTGAAAGCAGTAACTGTTGGAATTGCCGAACATATGACATTTGAGACATTGCAAAATTTCGTTTCTACGAGAAGCGCGCTCGACAGTAATCCTGTACTTGCCGATTTTTTGCAGTTTTAAGACCACTGGTGATTTTGGCCCTTGTTAAAGATTGACGAAAAATAGATTTTGCGCCAGTCTGACTTTCTGGGGCAATAAATGTTGAGAACATTAAAGCCAAGCTGATCAAGGGCATTCTTGATGTTGGTTGTGGGTACGTTGGCATTAATTTCTTTGATGACTACCCTGTACGGCTTATCCTCCTTGACTTGGTGATGCCAGTTCCGACATCAGAGTAGACAGTGTATATTCTTAAAACCCCGAATTTAGAGGTACGAATACTGTAGTTGTCGGCACCAACGCACAACTCCAAAGCCATTTCCGATTCTATGGGGCTGTTATCATTAGGCACGCGGATAGGCTTTGCGGGCGTTTTTTGGGTTTCTTCTTTCTCATTGGCATCTACAGGTGTTTCTGGCTCCTCGTCGGAATCAATTTCTGGTGAGTCCAACTGCATAACATGGCTATTATTTAGTGCCGCTGTTTTGGAGGTGGATGCCGAAAAATCAAGTTTCTCCCTTTGACTTTCCGCGACCTTCAGCTTAGCTTTAGTGTTAGTTTTGGTTGTGTATGTAGATACTTTAGGCTTCTTGCTTACGTGCTACTCGCGGGATTGGAACGAAAAATTTTTTTTCGAGCCATTGTTGAGACGAGGTCGTTCAACGGTGCATTAGCAGTCGATGTAGCCAAGGCCGAAGAAACATTGGGGCCCGCTATAGAAGCCACAGTATATGTAGAAGCAGATATCAAAACTGCTTTGGGATATAGATATTGTGAAGGTAACGCTGGTATCACTTCTAGTTGTAATTGTCAGAGACGAGGTTGCTAAAGTTGCCGATTGCAACTGCCGATTGTCAAGCCGGGGGCTGTGACGCCCAGCACGGTCACCGAGAAGAATCCTCTCACTGGCGCCCATCGTGATAGAGCAAGATCCAGACACAACACACGCGGCGAGGCTAGAAAAGGTCGCAAAAATTCACGAGCGGACATCATCTCCGCTTCACGAACCAAAACCGTGACCAGGAACGGAAGAACAGGAGGACCCGCAAGTCAGGTTCCACATAGGAGCAACACTGTAAGTCCCGCAAACGACTGAGACGGCAAAGACTTCCAGACGACTGCGACAGCACTCCCCCAGCGGCGGCTGACAGAGAGCTGCAACAGACTATGCGAAAGTGGCCAAACAGGTAAGAGAATGGCGCATTAAGTTCGACGGCACAGGCAAATCGCTAGAGTTTCTGGAACATGTTGAATGGTCGGCGAACACCTGCGGCTTCGGCCTGGACGTTATCCCGAGGCCGATGGCAGAACTCCTAACGGGGCTGGCTGTGAAGTGGTACATCGCGAACAACCAACACTGGCGAGCTCGAGGAAAAAGTGTGGGAAAGACGCCAACGGCTGGGGGAAAAGTTTAAGCCATATATGGTCGAAATGCAAATCTGGAGGACCAGCTGAAGATAATCCAGGACCGAAGTCTTCAAGACTTGAGAGTTTTCTCACGGCCGTACAACTGTAGGAGCATCATGGAGCTGATAAGACTAGCGGAGGAGTTCGAGGAGCTCAGAAGAGACAGGGAACGGTTGCTCAGCAAGAGTAGAGGAACGCGGCCTCGTTTTATGGTCGCGGAAGAAAGGCCAACAGCACCGGAAGTTGACGCATGCTGGCATTGCCAGGACCCACGAGCGCAGACTCCGCAGCAAGCGCCCAGGACGAGTGGATCGAGTTCTGCTGGTGGTGCGGAAGGATGGGCGTGAAGACGTGGTAGTGCTGCAGACAGACGGAAAACGGCGTCCGACCCCGCGACCTGAGGAACCAGCAGTGGTCGGAGCAAACTTACCCTCGAAACTATTTGGTGACCTGAAGGACGAGGGGACACACTTGTCCGCGGCGGTGTGGATCGGCGAGGAGAGGAGGATAATCACGGTCGACACGGGAGCAACATCCAGCTTCCTGAGCCGGCAGCTCGTAGAGAGTTAAGCCTAGGACGGCACAATGAGCACCGCGCGTCGCCAAGTAAGTCAACGGAGGGACCCAGGGCATGGATGAGCAGCTACGAATAACAATATGGTTCGGCATTAAATTGTTAATCTTGCCAGGAATAATCGACGACCTAACAAGCATGGGCATGCAACTGACATCCGGGTGTGAAGATCGGCATCCAGCCACGGCGCAAGGAGTACGGACCAGACGAGGAGCGACTTTCGGTGACAGCGACTAGCTACGAAACAGAAGAGGATACAGCGGAGTTCCTACGGGCCGAACTGGAAGCGTTCAAGAAGATGACAGGAACGTCACAAATCACACAACTCAGAATTAAAATGAAGGACGATAAGCCGAGAAATCCGAAGATGCAGGAGGAGATAAATCGGCAGGTAGACGAGCTGCTGGATAAAGGATGCTTTGAGCCGTCCAACAGCCCGTACATCGCCTCGGTCATCATGGTGATGAAGAAGACGGGGAAGTGACGACTATGCGTGGACTACAGACTGCTGAACGAAAGATCAGAAAAGGACGCTTACCCACTACCGAGAATGAATCACATCCTGGAGCAGCTACGGGAGGCGAAATTCATTAGCACTCTAGATATAAAAAACGGGTACTGGCAGATACCGATGGAGAAAGAAAGCCGGCAATTCACAGCGTTTACAGTCCCGGGAACTATTTCAATGGCGAGTAATGCCGTTCGGCTTACACTCGGCACCGGCGATGTTCCAGAGGTCATTGGATCAGGTTATCGGCCCAGAGATAGTGCCACACGCCTTCGCACGCCCGACGACATTATAGTGATCGGAAAGACACTGGAGGAGCATAAGGTCAACCTGAGGGAAGTTTCCGCCGACTAAGGGCAGCAAACCTCAAAATAAACCCAGAAAAGTGCGAGTTCTCCAGGAAGTTTACCCAGGATCCAAAACAGTATTATAACTATGTTAACACCAAACGTAAACCTTCTACATCCTTAGCCTCTTTCATGTTTGAAGGTACAACGGCAACGAATGATCAGGCCATAACCGATCTCTTTGCCAAGTTTTTTCAAACAACTTATTCTTATGACCCAACTCAGCCTTATGCCTATGATTTACCGAAATTGAATCTTATCTTCTGCCCCTCATTATCCGAGGATGGGATACTAAAGGATCTTCATAAGGTAAAGCCAACATTTTCGCCAGGTCATGATGGAGTACCTGCTGTGTGCTAAGGTACTGTGCCAAGAATCTGAGCAAGCCGCTACTAAAATTTTTCAACCTTTCATTGGAAACTTCTGAGTTCCCCTTAATCTGGAAGGAATCTTTCATCATTTCTTTACATAAAAAAGGTAAAAAATCGGACGCGGTAAACTACAGAGGTATCTCAAAGTTATCCGCTATTCCGAAACTTTTTGAAAAATTAATTACCCCTCACCTGCAGCACCTTTGTAGATCGGTAATATCTCCTAACCAACTCGGAAAGAATCAAAAAGAATCGTCAAACAGATGTCATCTATACCGACTTCAGCAAGGCATTTGACTCTGTAAACCATTCCCTGCTTCTATGTAAACTAGATTTGCTAGGTTTTCCGTTAGATTTTTTTAGTTGGATCCGTAGTTACCTGAGTGGTAGGCCGCAGCGTGTCCTATTAAAAAATTCTTTATCCGATGTGGTCAGCGTCTCGGTCCGCTTTTGTTCACATTGTTTATAAACGATCTCCCACTCACTATAAAAAACTCTTTAGTCCTTATGTTCTCTGACGATGTGAAAATTTGCTATCAATATAGCGTTGCATCCTACCAATCGGAATTACAATCCGACTTTACCAATCTCCAGAAGTGGTGCTCTACTAACTTTTTAAGCCTTAATGGCTCTATGTGCAAGACAATGACCTTTTGTCGTTGCAATCCCATGCTTGCTTCTTATTACCTAAATGGAGACGCCCTGGATCGTTTAAAGCTTATTGACGATCTTGGCATCCGCCTGGATCATAAACTTAAATTTACCGACCATATATCGTGTATGGTTAACAAAGCCAGAGGTGTACTGGGATTTGTGAAAACATGGTCAAAAGAATTTAATGACCCATATCTCATTAAAACTTTATATATGTCTCTAGTTCGTCCGATTCTGGAATACGGGTCTTGTGTCTGGAGTCCCCAATACGGGGTTCACAAAGACAGAATTGAGTCGGTGAAAAAAAAACTTTCTAGTTTTTACACTTCGTGGCCTTAACTGGGATCAAACCAGCACCATCCTTCTTACCATAGTAGACTGCTTTTAATTAACCTACCCACCCTTACAACTCGTAAAACGATGCTTGGCGTCGTATTTATCAATAAACTAATACGAGGTGAAATTGACAGTAAATAATTACTCGGCCAGTTAAATTTCACCGTGCCCTGTAGACTAGCTCGTAATTTCCTCCCCCTTAAATTACCACATTGTAGAACGAACTAAGCCCTGCATGATCCTTTTAGGGTGTTATGTTCGGACTATGATGCACTTTTCATTTCAATTAAGTTTTTCTCGTATTTTCTTTCGGGGTATCCCTGCGACGCGAGCCGTACGACACACGGCGCGCCCCTCGGTCGGTTGGGCGGGAGGTGGGTAGTTGCACGTTAAACAACGGGACCGCGCGAAAAACAAAGGATATCTCAGTCACATGGTCACGGAGGAGGGGATAAAGACAGACCAAGAGATCGTGGCAGCAATAGCAGAGCTGAAACCCCCAGCCAACGTGAAGGAGCTGCGGCAGTACTGGGCGTGGTGCGAAATGGACATGGGGACAGGATGCATCTGAGAAGGTGAAAGAGAAACTGGTGGCTAACCCGGATTTCCAGACCGACGCAAGCGACTTCGGGTTGGGAGCTATCCTGACCCGAACGATTGGCGAGGAGGAGCGGGTGATTTCCTACGCCAGCCGGACACTGAACGGAGCGGAAAGGAACTACTCTGCGACGGAGAAGGAGTGCTTGGCGATCGTCTGTGCGTTAGGGAAGATGTGACCGTATTTGAAGGTCTACAGGTTCTCGGTAGTCACCGACCACATGGCATTGAAGTGGCTCAACTCCATTCAGAGCCCGGCAGGACGGATTGCGAGATGGGCCCTACAGCTACTGCAGTACGATTTTGAGATCGTGTACCGTAAGGGTAAGCTGAACGAAGTGGCCAGCCACTGGCGGAAGAGAGGTGCGGAAGAGCGCAGGACCTGGATCAACAGGAGGTAACGCCGGGGAAAAATGGATGGATAAGCGACATGTTAATAAAGATACAGGCAAACACGAGAAAATACCCAGACTACCTGCAAGAATCGGGGTCGCTATACCGCCACATACCACATCGGGCAGGAAGCGATGACGTCATCGCATGGAGGCTGTGCGTGCCGGCACAGCAAAGTGAGCGAGTCCTGCGGGAAAACCACGATGAACCCATGGCAGGGCATAAGGGGGTGAGGAAGACGATCGCGCGCATCTCGGCGAGGTACTTCTGGCCGGGACTGCAACGGGACGTGAGAAGGTATGTGGCGGCGTGCGAGCTGTGCCAACGATTCAAACCAAGCCAGCTGCAGGCCGCGGGACAGATGCTGACTCAGGTTCCGGAGGAGCCATGGGCAACAATATGCGCGGAGTTCGTGGAACCGCTACCCCGATCGAAGCACGGCCGTGTAGCTGCGCTGCCGGTAAGGCCAGCAGCGGTGCGGCTGCGTTATACATATATCAACATACATACGGAAAGAATGTATTATGCGCGCTCATTGTCATATATGTATAAATGCGACGGCCAGCGTGTAAACGCACGGTCGACACTTTAAGTTCATGGCGCATCATATTACGCCTGCACTTGGACTGAATTGTTTACATAAATACTGCAACAAAGTGTCGCAGTATATTCATACATATGAACTGTATGTAGATACAGTGGAGATTCAATAAGTGCGCATAGTACAAGGCACAGGAAAGGCGGTGCAGACGCCGGAAAACGCAGGAAAGCTGAAAGAAATCTTCGATATCGTGCAAAGGGACCTGGAGACAGCATTTTAGAAGCAGGCGAGGTACTACAAGCTGAGGCGGAGGCCGTGGAAGCCGAAGGTGGGAGAGCGGGTATGAATGCCAGAGCACCTGTTTTCTAAGGCAGCCGATACTGGGAAAAAGACTGCAGGAAAGGAAAAAAAGAAGAGGTTTAAAAAAAATAATAAAAGAAAGGAAGAAAATAAAAAGAAAAAAAAAATATATATATATATATATTTTTTTATATATATGTGGATATATATATATATATGCATACGACAATATATGTATGTATACGATATACGTATATGTATACGTGACAGCCACCAGGCCAATACTAAATAAGCCAGGAGCAAGGCCGGGAAGGCAGCCGCCGGCAAACGGCACGGGCCTCATGCACCGGCGGTAGCGCAGGTGGGGAGCTTTATAATGGTGAAAAGCTCCCTCACTGGCGGCCGAGGCATATGACATGCACGTGCGCATGCGAGGCTGACAGAAGGGCTATTTCTAAGATGAAAAGCGGCCGGGAAAGATGAAGGGCACCAACAGCAAGCGCAACACCGAGGAGGAGACGGAGGTCGAGTGCCGCCAGGAACGGGAGGCAGGCAGGGGATGGCGGAGGCGGCGGAGCAGGACCCAGTCCTACAGCTCTTGGCGTCCCCGCTGGGCCGCGCAGCAGCTTGACCGAGGATCGCTCGTCGGACGGTCAGTTCCTGGCGGCCGGCGAAGCGGAAGAAAATGAGGAGACACTGCGCGATAGCACGGCCGAGGAGGCGGACCGGGAGTTCCTCACCGCCAGCGAGACGGGGGCGGACCCGGAGAGCGAGGGGGAGATGATCTCGCTTTCAGCGAAGAGAGGGACGGGCGATCCGATGCCACGCCCTCGTCTCCTTGGACGACGAGGCGCCGGCGTCAACAGCGCGATGGTGGAGGTGGTTGGCGGAGGCGAGGGCGCAGCGTCCGGAGTAGCCGCCACAGGAGCAAGAACTTCCAGCGACGCCGCCAACGCCGGGACCGCAATGGAAGGAGCAGCCGAAGACACCTCTACCGCCGCCGCCGCGGTAGGTGGAACAGCCAGCGACGCCGCCGCCACCGGAATGGACGGTGCAGCGGGAAACGCCGACGCCAAAAAAACACAGGTGAAAAGCGACCCGATCTCTCTTCTGGAACCGTAATTTACGGTTTGCGCCCCTCAGTCAGGCGGGAAGTTTCACATCAAGCAACATGACCTCGCAATAAAAATAGTACTTGTATAGTAGATAAGTTACCACCACCCAATGATTTGTATTATTCTTTCAAGCTGCCTGAACAATTTATTTACATATCAGTATTAGGATAATAAAGAAGATAACACGCTGGCTTACCCCAATGCTATCTCCTTATGCTTGTTACATGGTATAAAAATAGTTATCCTGTTCGAAATATTAATCAGAGAACGTAGATTAAGCAATTAATTTAATTTGGATGTTTTCTTATTGCTAAACCTCATGATCTCGACCGATACAGTATAGAAATTTAAACGATTGCATTCGATTGGCATTGCTGCTAAGAAATCGAGCCATATAGTTTTCGGAAGAAACCATTTTAAAATACCTGGCTTTTGTTTGGTAATTTCCTTATAACTAAAATATATCATATTTAGTACTTTTGTAATATACTATTTATTATGCACTATTACAAGACATGTTACATCATATTTACAATAAAACACATTTGAATATATAAATATATATATATCAAAATATCATTGCCTATTGTTAGGTAAATGTTACCACCCAATGATTTATATTATTCTTTTAAGCTGTCTCAGCAATTTATTTAAATTTCTGTATTAGGATAATAAAGAAGATAACACGCTGGATGCTTCATAAAATTATCAAAAAATATATGATATACATAAAATATTTGTTTTCTGATAGATGTTAAATTCAAAATATCTACTCGTATGATTAGACAGCAATATACTTTAAATAAAAAATTGAGGAATTTGATCTATGGACGTACTATATTATTAAATATGCATTTTTGTTAAGCAACAAATTTTCGTCATGAACGTCTATAATAATTACATTTTTGACTTTGGTGCAGTGAAATCTCGGATTTCGGATAACCCAAATGTATTATCTAATGTATTGTACTTTTGTTGTTCGTATCGTATTCGTTAAGTTAACTAATTTTATATATATATTTCAATTTAATGCTTAAATGATTTACTGGGTAGAAGTGTGCATCCGATGAAGTGTGCATATTTTTTAGTATTCCAAGTTGCCCTGAGCTCCCGTGATTATAGCATCGATCCAAATACGAGCCGCCGCATCAGAGGACGCTTGTAAATTGTAGCTTCTTTTTTTTGTCTTTACTATAAAGGTACAGTGCGGCCGGCCGCTCTTTGAGGCATTCAGATGATCCAGGTATACTTCGTCTATGGTCTATGGAGTGTAATTAAAATAAAATATATGATAAAGTATATACATTTAATTGTTTAAATTTTACAAATATTAATATTTGCGGGTAATAATAAGCTTTTAAATATGACTATATATTTAGAACCAAAAAAGAGTTGCTCGTATGCCGACGGTATTTTAGCATGATTGACAATTTCAACATAATAGCGACACGAATAGATACGTTTGTATGTATTCTACCAATATCATATCCACATACAAGTATAGTGTTCCTCAAATGAAAATTGTACACGCCACAGCATTTTGCGGTAATGCACGTGCAAGAGAAAAATGCCGATTTTGAAAACAAACTTGTGTTGAACTGGTGTCCCCGCAATCAGAATATGCAATTATTTTTTGCGTACTTATCATAATTTCCAATGTCGAAATTCATACGGACAGACGGTCATGGCTATATTAACCGTTTATGGTAATTAAAAATATATGTACATATAGCTGTATTCATTAAAATAGCAGTGCGACACAAGAGTAACTATATTCCTCTTTTTGTTAGTTGGTCAATTGCACATTGTTTTTTGTAAAATGGAACATAGATATAAACAAGTAAGAACGATTATAGTCGAGTGTCTCGACTATAAATACTCGGTTCTCAGTTTCACCTGGTTTTTGACACAATATAACACCTACCTACTTTTGGGAGCAACAAATTTTCATAATTTATTTTGTGGTGTTTGTATGAGAAGTGTTTCTATGGAAAAATTTTTTGCATTAAACGCAACTCTTTTTTGCCATTTTTGCGAACAAAAGTGGATGTAACCGGCTGATTTTCGCAACACAGATAATGGCTCTACCAATGTACTATCCAAAATTTAGCCTATAGAGCTAAAATTGTGGATGTCACAGAATTTTGCTGTTTGCGGGGCAGCGGAGGGAGGTAGCCGATTTTTAAAATAAACTTGTGCTGAACTGGTATCCCTAGAATTAGAATGTGCAATTAGTTTTTCTATCTATAATAGTTTCCAAAATCTAGGCGTTCATACGGACAGACGGACATGGCTAGATGGACTCGGCTGTTGATGCTGATCAAGAATATATATACTTTATAGGGTCGGAAAAGCTTCCTTGTCCCTGTTATATATTTGACATTCGCACGAATTCAATATACCCTTATTCTATTTCCTTGAAAATGGAGAATGGAGGGAAAAACGTATAAAGAAATTCAATGACACTCAAAATGTTTAGCCAAGATAATCTCTAACGCCATTAAATATGATCCGAAGCCCGAAACCCACAAATTTAGAGGAGCGTCGAAGTCCGTTTCAACGTTTGAAGTGAACGCACGATATTTCGCTGCAGGACTACATTGCCGTCAAGGAGAAGTTTGCCCGTTATCTGCCTCACTCAGCAGGACGCTATGCGGCCAAGCGCTTCCGTAAGGCTCAGTGCCCGATCGGGGAGCGCCACACCAGCGGATTGATGATGAAGGGTCGCAGCAACGGCAAGAAGCTCCTGACCTGCCGCATCGTGAAGTACGCTTTCGAGATTATCTATCTGCTGACCTCCAAGAATCCACTGCAAGTCACCGTCAACGCCATCGTCACCTCGGGCCCCCGCGAGGACTCCACGCGCATTGAACGCGCCCGAACTGTGCGTCGCCAGGCCGTCGATGTGTCGCCCCTGCGACGTGTTAATCAGGCCATTTGGCTGATTTGCACTGGAGCTCGTGAGGCTGCCTTCCGGAACATCGAAACCGTGACCGAGTGCCTGGCCAATGAGCTCATCAACGCGGCCAAGGGATCATCCAACTCGTATGCCAAGAAGAAGGATGAACTGGAGCGCGTCGAATTGTTAGAATACAATTCGTTTTCCTGTCCATTCAAGACTTTTCTAGATGAAATACATAATGACTTATGTAGCTTTTCCATAAAGAAATCCGCTTTAGAAAAGCTAATCCTTTTGCATATTCCAGAGAGATATAAGCAGAGATGAGTTTGGGAATCAGTGACGTGACTGTTCGCCATAGACTGTACGATAAAAATTTGAATGCACGAAGTCCACGAATGGTCCCATTGCTTAGCGCAAGACACATCAAAGCTAGGATGCACTTTGCCAGAAGCCCCTTGAATTGGTCACTAACCAAATGGCGTAACACTCTTTGGACTGATGAGTCAAAACTCGTTTTATTTGGTGGAACAGGATCAATAATGTATGTCCGTCGACCACCAAACACCGAGTACCACCAAAACCATACGTTTAAGACCGTTAAGCATGGGTGTCATTAAAATCATGGTATGGGCATGCTTCTCATACAATGGTGTGGGTCCGATAAATATGATCGATCATGGACCAACACGTCTATGACAATATATTAAGAAAAGTCTTGCTGCCGTATGCTAGGGATAAATACCCCTAATCGACATTACAACAAGACAATGAGCCAAAATGCACCAGCAAATTGGTCAAGGAGTGATTTAGCCCCGAAAAATTTGATGTATCAATTGACTAATATGGCACAAGACGCAAATCAATTGGTCGAAGAATACTATAAATCGGTTCCATCTGCCGAGGCAAAACAAACTATTGCTAAAATTTTCAGAGACTAAACACTAGAGGTATTAGTAAGAGGCCCACAAGGTAACTCACCTTGCCTACTAGGAATCAAAGAGCCAACACCTTCAGAACTACACTTAAAAGGGGAAAATTTAAATAATTTACCCAAAAAATATTAATAGCTCACACACCATGTTATGTCATGTCCAGATGACCTCTCCTTGAAGGGAGAGTGTCGCGCATAGACCATTAAGGTCCTTAGCGATACCGGTTCTTGGAAGCGTTAAAATGCTACCTTTAGTAAAATAGACTCGAGTGCTTCTCGCGAATGTTAGACGCCTGCTCGGGTCTATTTTTCCTATTTCTTCCAGCGATGTGAAGATCGGTGCATTCATGTATTGTTGGCGTTTCGTGATAAGGGCTGGGCAGAGACAGAGGATATGCTCAAGCAATTCTTTCACGCTTGGCTCCTTGCATTGCCGACAACCATCGTTCCCTGTTAGGCCCAGTTTTTGTGCATGGACTTGCAGAAGGCAGTGGCCAGTGATAAAGCCGACTGACAATCTTCAGTCTTGCCTTTGTAGCCTCATTAAGAACGATGCCCGTTTTGCACATGGTTCAGGATATTTTTCAGTTCGTGGTGTGTGACCACCTACTGTTTGCTTCCGTTAGAGCTTAAGCCTCCATTCTGGAGTGTAGGGTGCGTAGCGAGATTGTTACGTCTACCGTTTTGGTCAGCGCTCTACGTTTTGCCAATTCGACTGTCATTTCATTGCCCTCAATTGCTTGGCTATCGACAAACACATTGACCTTGGTCGTTGTACCCATCTTCTGGGCTTCTTCTGCAGCTTTTCTTATGGCGAAGACTTCCACCTGCAATATGCTGCAGTGGTCTGGTAGTTTCAAAGAGAGCGATATGGGACGGTTATCCCTTCGTCCATCTTTGAACCGTCCGTGTAGATGTTAATGACGTTTTGCTCTGCCGCGGAGCGCCAGTCATCCTTTCCCAGCATTGCAGACATGTTTGTGAAGTTTGGTTCGGGGGTCATGTAGTCCATGTCTACATGAATTCCCTTGTCAAAAGCTCAGTGTCCATAGTTCTGCACAGCTACTTGGCCCTGTGCACATGGGCGGTGAGCCGTCTTTTTTGCCATTAGGTGCGCTTGGATATCAGTGAGTTTATTCGCAGAAGCATTTCCAATACCCTTGTTTGTGTCGTTCTCTTAAGTTCGGTGGTGCAGAATAGAGCGAGTCTTTGTGGCCTTTCCAGGATCATCAGGCATGTGGATTTTTCAGTTGCTTTCCATCATACCAGAACCCCAGGTACTTTATTCGGTCGTTAGGGATCAAGGGGTCCCCTTTATTTTTGCCGGAGTCCAGCGAGGTACCTTGTATCCCTTTGTGAAGAGAATGACGTCCGTCTTTTCCACATTAATGCTCAACCCTGCTTCTTTTGCCCATTGTAGTACTTCTAAAAAACTTGTACCGAACTGGTATCACACAATTCTGTATATGTTAGTTTTTCTCTATCTATTATGGTTTCCAAAATCTAGACGTTCATACGGACAGACGGACATGACTAGATCGACTCAGCTGTTGATACTGATAGGGTCGGAAAAGCTTTCTTCTTCCCTGTTACATACATTCGTACGAATTCAATATACCCTTGTTCTTTTTAAGAACCGGTTATAAGAATACGATAAACATCCAACAACTGAAGTTGGGAGAAACTCCAAGTTGGGAGAAATAATTCATATATATATTTATTCCACAGAACGGAAATTGTTACTGACAGCCATCGACAAGTTCTTAAAACTAGCACAGGGAAGAGTCATAAAATCAAAAACTATAGAAGACATTAGGACGTCATTAAGAAAACTTCTCTTATGCTACGAGATACCCAAATATCTTGAATTGGCTAATGAAAAATACTTCAGTTTCAATAAAGTTCATGCATTAAGATCAAGTCAAAAAAGACCGAATCTATAGAACGTTTTATGAACTCATAGATGGAGCAATCTTTGAGTACAATTCACTCCGAAACAGATAAAAGCTCTTTGGAAATGTTTTTTTGGCGAACAGTCACTAGATGTTTGCCTAGGCTCCTAAAAGAAGAAAAATCTCAGTGTGAGTTTAGCAACGCCGATCACATCGCTGGAGTAGAAGAAATTAGCAGTGGACTTCTGATGCTCAACAACATTAACGGAACGCTGTCTTTTGGGCGGAACACCTCGAGGGACCAAACCTTATAAGTTTCTGGAACGAGTCGATTGACAGCAAAACCTTCAGTAACATGGAAACCACAATAATAAAAACTGGCAACCCCTTAATACAAATCAACCCAGAGAATAGTAAGCGCCTAGAGATATTATCGCTCGAAGCTTTGCAATCATTGCATATTAATATTAGATGATCTCCAACTAATACCGCAGCATGATCGCTCCCAGCATTGACAATTCTTTACATGAAAAATAAGAAAAACGACAGAAAGTGATTCTACAAATGCAACATTAAAAACCTCCACTACCAATACAAAACCCGCAAAACAACCTATAACAGACAAGAACTTCAATTAACATCAACAATATAAATTTTTTTTTAAATAAAAGCCGCTGGAGAACAATCACAAATTAAAAGGGGAACAATATTAGCACTGATCATTACCCAGCCGGCACCTTCGTTGAGGGTTCAGTCGAGGGGCGCGTTTGCCTACGTTGAAACGGGGAAGACTAGAAGGAGGGAATTCTAATTATTCACGTACAAAATATTTCTCTTGGCGGGTTTTATGGCCAAATCGCTTTCACGATTATATGCCATATTAATATCGACAATTCTGAGAAATTTAGCAGACAATTAATAATCAATGAAGCATCTCCCCAGTCTTCGCAAGCCATATCTGTATAGTAAAATATAACAAAAATCTCTGTAACATTTGGATATATTCATTTCAACCGTTTTTTAAACTTTTATGATAATTTCATATAAACATTCAAAATAGGTAACAAAGCAAGTAGAAATGCTTTAGTTGAGATTTCTTTTTGTTTACAGTCAGCAATAAATTCTTTCAGGTATTCGTGAATATGATTATCAAGAACCTAATAATTAAGTATTGTGAAATACATCATGTGTACTTTGGTATAGGTAAGACACATTAGAAGGTCTGGATGTGGATATGTCACTTCACCATCCTTAAGAAAAATGTCTGTCTTCAGTCTTACAATTTTGGGAACAGGATTGCCTGGTTTGGTACTGGATTGTCAAGATTTCTCGACAACGAGATACCTCTTTCTTTATCAACCATTTCTTTATTTTTATACCATGTACCTTAAGGTACAAATGGTATATTAAGTTTGTGCAAAGTATGTAACATGGAGAAGGAAGCGTTTCCGACCCTATAAAGTATATATTCTTGATCAGCATCAACAGCCGAGTCGATCTAGCTATGTCCGTCTGTCCGTCCGTCCGTCCGTCTGTCCGTCTGTATGTATGAACACGTCGTTCTCGGAGATGGTAGGAGCTAGAGGTGTAATTTTGCTTTAGGTCCGTTATATGTGTACGCAGGTCGAGTTTATTTCAAATTTTTGCCACGCCCCTTTCCGCCTTCGTAATTTGCATAAAACTGTAGTTTCTTCGATAACTTAAACAAAATAAGAGCTAGAGACCTGTTTCCTTTTGCATTAGGACTGTTTAACTATTATGCAGATAATGCCATTTCCAGATTTTTGATACGCCCCTTTCCGCCCTCGTATTCGCAAAAAAATCGATATCTCCAAAATGGTAAAAGCTAGAAACTAATTTTTAATCTGCTAAGTCTGATGATCGCCTAACACGTGCATGCAAAATTACGTTCAGATCGGATAATAAATATAGAAGATAGGACCAATTAAAGTTTTACCCACCCCTTCCCACGGCAACGGCAAGAGAGGTACATGGTATCTCGTTGTCGAGGAATCTCGACTACAGCGTTTCTACTTGTTTTATTTATGAATAATTCATCAAATTTTTCTATTGTTGACATCAGAACAATTAGAACGTGCAAGTTAACAATATTTCCACTGATCAAGCGTCTGTCCGCCGTCCGCCCTGCAACGCATGCAGAGTTCATCGACGCATGCAAGCTGGCTTCCGCCACGCTTGGCCAGGATTTACTGACACCATACAAATTGCAACACCAGCAGGTGATCTGCCGCTTTATCTGCGAAACCATCACAGCTAGCTTAGGGAAAAATCAAAATTTGAATTTCAGTCTAAAAGTTTCCAAATTAAGTCCATGACTGCTCTAAATATATATTAATTTGCACAAAAACAACTTCGAATTCAATTTTCCTACATATAGATATACATAATTGGACAGATAAATAATAGCACAAAAGCAAAATGCAGGAAAATATAGTTTTTTTAATTTTTCAAAAAAAAACTTATTTCATTTTTAAAAACAAAAATTAATTCCCAAAATCCAGTTACAATATTAATATACAACAAAATTAAATTAAGAGCCATAAATGCTTGGACATATAAATATCACAAATTGGAAAATACCTATTTTTATACCATGTACCATAAGGTACAAATGGTATACGTATATTAACTTTGTGGAAATGTATATAACAGGCAGAAGGAGACTATTTTCTCTTCGACATATTTGCCCATAACTTGGACAAAATAGGAGCCAGAGGCAGTAGGTATGTTTAACCATTGCGCAGATAATGTCATTCCCGGTTTTTTGCCACGCCTCTCTTCCGCCTTCGGATTTGCAAAAAAAATTGTATATCTCCAAAATTGTAAAGTCTAAAGACAATTTTGAGTACACTAAGGCTGCTGATCGTCAAACACGTGCATGCAAAATAACATTCAGATCGTACAATAAATATGGAATATATAGCCAATTAAAGTTTTACCCACCCCTTCCATAGGCAATGGCATGCCGTTGCACATGTTGGGGTGACGTCATCCCTCTCTTCTTTGACTTCGATTCGTTCGCACGTTCGCACGTGTACACAGAATTGTGTTTATTTATGCACAATACATACAGAAGTGTATTTATGTGTGTAAGTGCTGACTGTTTGGATGTCAACGAACAAAAAATTAAGAATTCTTTGAAAAAAAAAAAAATAAAAAATTGTGAATAAAGAAAATAGGTACATGATAACTCGTTCTCGAGAAATCTCGAATACAGCGTTTCTACATGTCGTGTAAAAAAATTAGTCTTAAAACTTTGCTTTTGGAAAGTAAAAAGAATTGTATGCTTCTAAATAAGACTACAGTTGGTGACAAGATTTTATATTCCTTGGCGAAATCAAATTTATCCTTCCCACCTTTCTACTAACTCAGTACCAGTTGCGAAATTCCTTCTTTTTCTTTAAAGCGAACGAACATAATTTTAATTTTAAGATAAAAATGTATTTTAGAAGGGTTGCTAATTTGTTTAATAACCACAGATTCTATTTATTATCTCTACCAGCTCTGCTTCGGAAAGGAGTTCCAGCCTCCTTCCCACTAGTCAACAAATCATCGAAGTTTTTTTTTAAATTTTGTTCTGATATCTCAACCCTAATATCATTTCATTTATTTTCTATGCAATTTAAGTCACGATTTTGGGCCTTACAAAACTTGTCTTGTCTCTTTTAAGTAATTTCTTTACAAATTTTTTTGTATGCTGTGGATCATTATCATTCATAAATGTTCACTTTAAAGGCATATTTAATTCTTAAGTATTTCTAGATACTCATATCGATGAATTTTATATTTATGGAGTGGAAATAGGCCACGACTTAGCGCACACCACAAAACATTTACTTCACTAGACTGTATGGTGTTCATTATGTAATTCTTATTGACATTGGGTTTACCTTTGTTACATTTAAATTCGTTACCCCACAAAAAAATTGTCCAAAAGTTGCATCATTTGTTTACGTGAGCCTTAGCCAAAATAAGCCTGTTTCCGAAAGATAGTTTAACCGCCTAGATCAGAGGTGGGCACTCCATAGCTGCGAATGTCTCGAACAATATGGAATCGACATTTTAAGTGTTCGCAATTTAACGGTGAAAAGGGAACTCGGAACCGGAGGAAATCGACATGTCCACGTCATCCGAACTTGACAGTGAGAAAGAAATGTGTGAAACACAAGCAAAATATGGTTTACCAAAAAATCGGACGGAAAACGTTTTTTTTTTGCCGGCTCCCAAGTTTAAAATCTGTGCCCACCGCTGTCTAGATAATAGTTCCATACTCTGGACCAAACATCTTCAATATTATCTTGTATATCATGCCGAGCCGGTCTATTAGGGTCAGCAACAATATTACAGAGTATGCACCTAACGCTCGTAACATGCGTTATACGCGATTTTCGATTTTGATATTTTGCTCTAGACGGGAAAAATACTAAATTTATAATATTGTACTCAATTTTTTGATACCAATAAGTCACTATTTCAACAGGTTTTTTCTCAGAACGGTATTAGTATCAAAAAAGGTGTACTTATATAATCAAAATATAATCAAATAATGCTTTCCGCGTCTAATGTTAGCAGAATAATAATGCATTTTCATTAAAAATAAACATATTTATTAACTAAAATAGATAAAACGTGTTTTGGGACAAAAATCATAATCATAATGCCTGCTCGACGAGCTCCTAAGGCAAATGGGAGAGCTTAATTCATGTTAACATGAATACATTAACTGGATTTTATAGTATTGTAAAATTTCTGTTTCAAGACTCTAGAGATATTGCGTCCTCTTGTCCAGAGATGACCGGGGTGTCACCCCTGGTTGGCTAGAGACGCAGCTAGTCGTTGCGGATGAACTGTGAGACGTTCGTTATAACGACTCGAGTGTCGGTTGATATGCTTTCTGATGGAGGTAATGTGGAGATCACTTGCTAGGGCGTTGTTTCTAAAATACCAGTGCGCATTTGCCATTATGTGCAGCGTCCGGTTCTGAATTCGTTGCACTTTCATGACCTTTGTATCTGAAGCCATGCCCCATAACTGAATACAATATATTATCGAGGGCCCCACGATTTTTATACCATGTACCTTAAGGTACAAATGGTATATTAAGTTTGTGCAATGTATGTAACAGGGAGAAGGAAGCGTTTCCGACCCTATAAAGTATATATATTCTTGATCAGCATCAACAGCCGAGTCGATCTAGCCATGTCCGTCTGTCTGTCTGTCTGTCTGACTGTCTGTCTGACTGTCTGTCTGTCTGTCTGTCTGTCTGTCTGTCTGTCTGTCTGTCTGTCTGTCTGTCTGCCTATCTGTCCGTCTGTATGTATGAACACGTCGTTCTCGCAGATGGTAAGAGCGAGGGGTAATTCTTTTTGCTTTAGGTCTGTTATATGTGTACGCAGGTCGAGTTTATTTCAAATTTTTGCCACGCCCCTTTCCGCCTTCGTAATTTGCATAAAACTGTATTTTCTTCGATAACTTGGACAAAATAAGAGCTAGAGACCTGTTTTATTTTGCATTAGGACCGTTTAACTATTATGCAGATAATGCCATTTCCAGATTTTTGCCACGCCCCTTTCCGCCCTCGTATTCGCAAAAAAATCGATATCTCCACAATGGTAAAAACTAGAGAGTTTATTTTAAGTTTGCTAAGTCTGATGATCGTTAAACACGTGCATGCAAAATTACGTTCAGATCGGACAATAAATATAGAAGATATAAAGTTGTACCCACCCCTTCCCACGGCAACGGCAAGAGAGGTACATGGTATCTCGTTGTTGAGGAATATCAACTACAGCGTTTCTACTTGTTTTGAATAGCAATACTTTGTTGCCAATGCTGATATTGCTCGAGATCTTAAGCAACCAGTTTAGCTTCCTAAGCTTAGTCCTGCTATTTTCGTTTGTGCTGTTTCCAGGTGAGCCGCTTGTCTAGGATCAGACCCAGGTACTGCTCTTGGGGAGATTGTCGGACAATGTGGGAGCAAGCGGACAGCGAGCGCGATCGCGAGGTCGCTCTGGTCGACAAGAGCGATCCCAACGGGCGCAGAAAGCCGAAGCAGTGCAGGACAATCGAGTCGACGCTGCTTGACGAGCTCCTACGTCGGATATAAGAGCCAAAAGCAGAGCCAGTCGCGTTCGAGAACGCGGGATGGCTGGAAGCTGCTCAGCTGCAATGACGACACCACCTTGAAGTGGGTCACCGGTTCCGTTACGTCTCTGGGAAAGCTGTGGGAGGGGATCAAGCTAGAGGTAATGGACAACACTATGATTCCATCCTTACCAAAAACGAAGGTACTCTTTTCCAGGGCTATTCCAAAAGAGAAGGGGCTAAAGTGACAGAACACGGATGTACAACTGAAAGCACGGACTGAAAGCTAAACCCGACGCCAAGGGGCATCACAAGGTCCGCCAGATCAACAAAGATGCGGAGGACATCCTTTACTTCATATTCGGGAAGGTAGCGTGGGGCGTTGGTAGTGTTCTCCTGCATTTCAAGAAGCGCCACCCGGAGAACATAAACAAAAACACCCTGAAGGCTGGAAAGGTAGCGCCGGTCTCAAAATCACAAGGCTCCGGATGACCTCTCCTTGAAAGAAGAGTGGCCCGCATGAACCCTTGTGGTCCTTAGCCATAAGACGCTGTCAAAACACTTCTGAATGCACCTTTCCCAGGTTGGATTGAGACAGGCAAATCCATGCAGATCACGCCTCTCAAAGCACAGCAGGTGATGCCAGAAGATCTTATCACCCTCAATAAAATAATATGGACACTAGACTTGTTCGACGGCTACAAATCGCCAGGCCTCAAAGAGATTTTCCCAGCCATGTTACAAAAGGCCAAAACAAAGATCTCGCCATGGCACTATGGTCCAAAAGTCGATTTTTTTGGCATAAACTCTAAACATAGAGATAGACGTGTAATTCTTTTTGCTTTTGGTGTGTTATTGTTGCAGGCAGATGATGTTTATTTTAAATTTTTGCCACGCCCCTTTCCGCCTTCGTAATTTGCATAAAACTGTATTTTCTTCGACACATTTGCCTATAACTTGGACAAAATAAGAGTTAGAGACCTACTTTTTTTGCAGTATGTCCGTTTAACTATTGCGCAGATAATGTCATTCTTGGATTTTTGCCACGCCCCTTTCCGCCCTCGTATTTGCAATAAAATCTATATCTTCTAAATAAATATAGAAGATATGGCCAATTAAAGTTTTACCCACCCCTTCCCACGGCAACGGCAAGAGAGGTACATGGTATGTCGTTGTCGAGGAATCTCGACTACAGCGTTTCTACTTGTTTTTATCCACGAAACACAGGGGACGCATGTTAATTTTCTACAAAAATACACATAAATTGGACATTAAACACAAGTCAAATACTAAAACTACACATAAATGTACAATATACAGTAAAAACTACACACCTTGATCTTCAATTTCCATTATTAACTTGACTTTGTTCGGACAGATAATTTTTAATTTCACGCACAAGCGTAATTTCCTAAACCTAAGCAGCTGATCGATTGCATTCTTTTGAAAGCTCATAACAAGCTTCAGTGAAGCTTTTAAAACTTTATTATTTCAGGTTTTAGAAGTATGATGTATTAACTTTAGAATTTAAAACCAAAAATACAAAACATTAACATAAAAATTTGGAGTCGGCCAAAAAATCCGACTCTTGGACCATAGTGCATGGTTAAGAAATATATGTATTTATAGGGTGCTTGAGATATAGACACGTGCCAGTGAATTTGCACGCCTATATCGCACTTTCCTGTTAAAGAGAGACCATGTGGATTACCTAACCTTCAGTTTTGTGCCGCGCACCAAAAAGAACCGCAAGCATGCCAAGGTTATCGACCTATGCGGCTGCGACCCGACTTATTGAAAGAAACTGAGAAAGACGGGACTGCACCTAAACTAAGCGAAGCAACTAACTGACACTAAAATGGTTACTCATAGTTGACACGTCCGCGCTGCTATCCCCAATAAAATTATTCGTATGAATGAATTGTCTTAAAAAAGTGGGCATGACTCAAGTGGTCGATTAGGTAATACATGCTATAATCTAATAGTAGCAATAAAGCGGTGCAAATTCTAAGTAGTTGAAGTGGTATTGGGGAGCCGTCCAACATAGAGAAAATACGTCGAATTTTTTCAAAAATTTGGTAGCAAGTGTCTTCGCGATCACTATTGAATTATGCGTCAAACTTGGGAAAACCGCAATGACTATATAAGCCTCGTCATTGCGGCTTATATAGTCATATAAGCAACATAAGATGTTCCGGATGGGGCGGGAGCTTGTTGAAAACATAGAACGCGCCTCTCGCCCTTCAACTTCGAAAATTTATGAAAATTATTAAAAGTAAATGCGACCTTGTGCACTGACCGGCACATGGGTTAATGGGTTAGGGATTTCATACGGTACCGACCAAACAATTATTACGGAGGATTTGGCCATGCGAATGTGTGCGCCAAGTTTGTCACATTCCGCTGCTTGGTCGCAGCGACCAAGCCCCACCTCTCGTACAATCCAAATCTTGCGCCATTGGACTTATCCAACTATCATTGGCTCAATCAGAACCTTAAGAGCAAAATATATATCTCTGTTGAAGACGTCAAAGAGACTGTGACGGCATCTCTAAAAAGGATGTCGGAGAGCGAGTTCCTGAAAGCGGCACAAGGATACTACGAGTATTTCGAGGATTACTAAAGATTTTCACCAACAAGTTCAATAAAAATTTAGTTTATTCAGACCTAATACTCATTGATTATAGTCCGTAATATATTTTATATATATACACTTTTATATGCAATTTCAAATCTTGAAATCTTTTAACCAAAAAGAAAACTCGCTGATGTTTAAGTTTCTATTTATAGCGTAAACAATTTGAAATATAAGAAAAGTAACAAAACTCAAATTAAATGAATAATTAATAAATGTTACCAAAAACACTTAAATACTTCAAAAATTCTACAAAAATTTTGTTTCACATGAATAGCACCTTTTTTGTTAAAGTATATTTAACGAACTTAACTATTAGGAAAGGTGTTTTTATTCAATAGTGAGTATTAATATATATATATATATTTGTTAATTTAATAATGGGTTGAGCCCCCCTTATTTAATATAACCTCGTAGATCCTGTTGGGCAGCGAATCATATAGACTTTTAATGTAGTCTAGGGATATTGTAGCCCAGGCCCTCTGAATAGCGTCAATTAGTTCTTCTTTTGTCGAAAATTGTTTGCCAGACTCATAAAACTTTCTGGCCAGCCATCCCCAAACATTTTTAACAGATTTTACAACACGAGCATTATGTATTGGGGCATTGTCGTGCTGGAATGTCCAAGGCATATGATTGGACAAATTTTCCAATGGTGGAAAAACTATGTAAACGCTCCAATTGATGCGTCTCTTTCCTCAGATCATGAAAATAATAATTATAGCCATCTGGCCCCTCCAAATAGAACTTTTTTTCATCAGAAAAACTACGCGCTTCCACATTACATATTGACGCGGCAAGAGGTCAACCGCGCTTCTTTTCGTTTGGGGTTAAGCGGAGGATTTTTTTATACCATGTACCTTAAGGTACAAATGGTATATTAACTTTGTGCAAATGTATGTAACAGGCAGAAGGAGACATCTCCGACCCCATAAAGTATATATATTCTTGATCAGCGTCAATAGCCGAGTCGATATAGCCATGTCCGTCTGTCCGTCCGTCCGTCTGTCCGTCTGTCCGTCCGTCCGTCTGTCTGTATGTATGAACACCTCGTTCTCGGAGATGGTAAGAGATAGAGGTCTAATTCTTTTTGCTTTTGGTGTGTTATTGTTGCAGGCAGATCAAGTTTATTTCAAATTTTTGCCACGCCCCTTTCCGCCTTCGTAATTTGCATAAAACTGTATTTGAATTTTCTTCGATAACTTGGACAAAGTAAAAGCTAGAGACCTATTTCTTTTTGCAATATGTCCGTTTTACTATTGCGCAGATAATGTCAGTCTTGGACTTTTGCCACGCCCCTTTCCGCCCTCCTATTTGCAAAAAATCGATATCTTCAAAATGGTAAAAGCTAGAGGCATAATTTTTAGTCCAATAAGTCCACTAATCGTCAAACACGTACGTGCAAAATTACGTACGGATCGGACAATAAATATAGAAGATATGGCCAGTTAAAGTTTTACCCACTCCTTCCCTAGGCAACGGCATGCCGCACACGCTGGGGTGACGTCATCCGTCTCTTCTTTGACTTCAATTCATTCGCACGTGTATTCATATAGTATTGTGTGTATGTGTGCACCTGCTTTTTTTATGTCAACAAACGAAAATATGGTGAATTATTTGAAAAAAAAATATTAAATCAAAGAAATGGTCCATAAAGAAAAAAGGTACATGGTATCCCGTTGTCGAGAAATCTCGACTACAGCGTTTCTACTTGTTTTAGTTTCAAATATTTAACATTTTTAGCTTTCGAAAAAACTCCCCAAAAACTAGTTTTGCTCGCGTTAACAACCGATTTTGCCCTTAACATACGTATATTACTCACAAAGACATGACAATTTGAGGCTTCCCGCAGAACCGCACGCTTATCTTTGTCGCTAAGGACACTACTTTTGCGACCTTTCATATTTTTCCCATAGTTTTGATTGTTCTAGATAAAATTGTATACGACTTTTCTGCTTCTTACCATTTTTTCGCTATATTAGCTACAGAAAGGTCACAATCAATATAGCCTTGTATTTGGATCTGTTCTTTGTGATTTAGTGACGCTCCACGATCCAAAATTGCACAAAATAATTAAACTATGTTTACAATTCATAAATTAATCAAAAACGTTTAAGATTCAAACTCCTTGGCTGCTGAAATGACTCTAAATCTAAAATGTGGTATTCAAGTAAAACAAAACAAGTAGGAACGCTGTAGTCGAGATTTCTCGACAACGAGATACCATGTACCTCTTTTCTTTATGAACCATTTCTTTGATTTTATTTTTTTTTCAAATAATTCACAAAATTTTCGTTTGTTGACATCAAAAAAAGAAGAGCTTAAGCTAAAATTAATTTTATCTATATTACTTTTGGCTACGCTTGAGTAGAGAGATCCATCGTGGGCGTGTCTGGTTTTGAAGGTGTTAATCGCTGTCTTCATGTCGACCTTATCCAGTGTTTTGTTCGCTTGTATTTCCTGGTGTTTGAGGAAGAGTGGACACTTTCTGAATACCGAAGAGTGATTGGCGTCAAGAATTTTTGCATCATTGCAATTGATGCAGCGTTTTCCATTTGAGCATTTTTCGTTGTCTTCAATGTGGTGATCCTTGGCGCAGTTAATGCAAATTCTTTTGTTGCGGCATAAATTAGAAATATGTCCAAATCGGAAGCAATTGTAGCAACGAAGTGGTGGAGCAAGGCTTGAGTTCCATTCTTGGTTTTGATTAGAAGCTTTCCGTCGCGGGTCTTCTTCTCAATAATTTTCTTGATAATGAATGGTGAAACATTTGCCATTGAGTTGTCGTCAAGTCTTTTGACAACAACAAATCTGGGCTCAGATATGTTTTTGTCTGGTGGGTCGACTGTACCCATCGTTGCGAGTAAGACGCGCTTGTCGGGTAGTGTAACGACACTTTTTTATTCTGCTTTGAGGCTTGTTTGCTTACGAGGTTGAGATCAACGAGATAAGCGTTTGAAGGAGGACTATGCGAGGACACGTCTTGTCGCTGCGAGAGTCAATTTGGAACTGAGAACAGTTATTTTCTTGTTTGCGCAGGGTCGCGCAATTTTTTGGCCAAAAGCAGCAGCGCACCGCTGATAAGAAATATTGTTGTTGTTGTCAAGAAGACTTTGAAAAGATACGAAATGCTCACAAGTCGATTGGTAGATATGTTTTGTTTTCGAACACTGTAATTTTCCAAGCACGTGGTTATTTTCACAATTAGGAGAAGATACACGTCTCAGCTGGCTGTGTTTTTCACAATATATGTATACTTTATTAGCACGGAGCGCTACCGTACTGTGTTGGGAAGTGAAGTAGAAACGCTGTAGCCGAGATTTCTCGACAAGACATCATTGACATCATTTCTTTATCAACCATTTTTTTTCCCAATAAATTTAAAAAATTTTTTTGTTTGTTAACATCCAACCAATCAGCACGTGAACACAAACATACACTTCGGTATGTATTGTGTATACACATACACAGTTCTGTGAAGAGACGGATGACGTAACCCAGCATATGCAGCGACACGTCGTTGCCATGGAAAGAGGTGGGTAAAATTTTAATACGTCATATCTTCTATATCATATAGTGTGGTGCATATACCTCAACCAGATCCGTGGAAAATCATTTTTCACCAAGTGCTGTGGAAAATCATATGCAGTTCCAAAATAAAAAAGTGCCACGCAATGATAAAAAAAACGAGCATAGAAGCTCAGTGAACCAAAGAAACGGCTTCTACTCTTAATTTTAAACCCGCGATACCGAAATGGATAAATTTTAGCGTTTAAGAGCAACGTGGTTCTACTAACCGCTGAAAGGCAAAGAGCACGGTCTTGCTCTCCCGCTCTGCTCACTCCGACTCCCGCATCATGGAGTTCGCAGTGTAAAACCCCCCCTCTAATGGAGAAACCGAATTTCGCACCAACAACAAGCAGTGCTACAATGACAGAAAGCCATAACCCCTCTTCAAGGTCGAGCTCGAGCCTTCACACTCCGGGCTGTATGTGTAGTGTGCGGGAACGGCCACAACTCCGCTCACTGCACTAAAAACAAGGACAGTTCCGTGAAGAAATGTGGAAACTACGGAGGCAACCATACGGCAAACTATAAAGGATGTGTGGTGTACAAGGATTTGAAGAGTCGCATGCAGCAAGCGACCGCAACGCGCAATCAAAATCCACAGAATGCGTACAGGGCGTCAAAAAAAAACTACACCATCGTAATATGCATAAAACTGTATTTTCTTCGACACATTTGCCTATAACTTTCCCAAAATAAGAGTTAGAGACCTATTTCTCTACGCCCTTTTCCGTCCTCGTATTTGCAAAAAAATCGATATCATCAAAATGGTAAAAGCTAGAGGCATAATTTTCAGTCCAATAAGTCCACCGATCGTCAAACACGTACGTGCAAAATTACGTACGGATCGGACAATAAATATAGTAGATATGGCCAATTAAATTTTGACCCACCCCTTCCCTAGGCAACGGCATGCCACACACGCTGGGGTTCGCATGTGTATACATACAATTGTGTGTATTCCTCTAGCTTTTACCATTTCGAAGATATCGATTTTTTTGCAAATACGAGGGCGGAAAGGGGCGTGGCAAAAATCCAAAAATAACATTATCTGCGCAATAGTTAAACGGACATATTGCAAAAAGAAATAGGTCTCTAGCTCTTACTTTGTCCAAGTTATCGAAGAAAATTCAAATACAGTTTTATGCAAATTACGAAGGCGGAAAGGGGCGTGGCAAAAATTTGAAATAAACTTGATCTGCCTGCAACAATAACACACCAAAAGCAAAATGAATTAGACCTCTATCTCTTACCATCTCCGAGAACGAGGTGTTCATACATACAGACAGACGGACGGACGGACGGACATGGCTATATCGACTCGGCTGTTGATGCTGATCAAGAATATATATACTTTATGGGGTCGGAAAAGCTTCCTTCTCCCTGTTACATACTTTTACACAAATTAAATATACCATTTGTACCTTAAGGTACATCGTATAAAAATTTGCATAAATAAGATGAAAGGCCCCGACAAGTGCTTTTCCAAAATAAGTGTATGGTAATTTCCAATCATATATATACTAATGTATATAGTATATTATCTTATACTATATACAGTATATATATATATATTATATTATATATTATAATTGACTGGTTGCGACCGTGCCTTTCCTGGCTACCGTAAGTAAAATAAGGGTTTTTGTTTTGAATGGGCATAGGTGTATTTCTATCACTATCGTTGTGTCTATGATCGGTTCTCTGACCTCTGTCTCCTAATTTTCTTGAATAATTAAGAGCAAAATGGTAACGCTCATTGTTAGATTCGAACTCTTGCGCCAAAGCAAGAGCTGTCGGTAGATCTTTTGGGCTTTTCACAAAAAGAGTATCGCTCAACGTTTTCTTTACTCCAGTTACAAACACACGCAACGCGTCAACCCTGTAGTTTTCATTTAGTGACATCGCCAAGGCATTATCAAATGTCATTATTGTCTTGTTAGTAAGTAGGGTTATTTTTTTTTCGACTTCGTCGTAGAATTCCGTAAGCGCCATGTCACCCTGCCGTAATGTTGATAGCTCCTGTTCAATTAGATAAGCCGGTTTTTTTGTCGGCATATGTAAAACCAAGACGGCTGATCATTGCTTTGAAATTTAGAGGCGTATTAAAAGAAGCCAACACCGTGTTTGCTGAGCCTTTTATTTTATTTCGCATAGTGCCAAGAGCTTGGTAGTATGTTGAACTGCCCTCGTAATTTTCAAAAACTTTAAAAGCGACATGAGCCGCTTTCCTCCACGACACATATGTTTCACATTTGCCCTCAAAGTCTGGCAGAGACTTTATTATATCTAAAGGTTCCTCACACACAACACCTTCTATGATCTCGGCATCTGTGTAAGTTTCCACCTCTGGGGTTTCAACTGTCAGTTTTTGCATTTGCTCACTAAGCTCCTGCAATTCTTTTTGAAATGATTGTTTTTGAACCGCGAGCGCACCGGCAACAGCACTTTCTATGATCATTTTTAACTGATCTTCGCTGACCTCCATTTCGCAAACTCTATTTCTTTTTGACCACCAATTATTTTCTGACGAGTTGGTTTTCTTTGCACTGTCTAACCGCCGTGCCTGATGCACTGACCATTTATTCAAATTCAACAAGAGGTCGTCTAAAATGATTTCACTGTCGCTCATGTGTTTTTGTCGTCAATTTGCACAGATAATACAATAATAATGAATATGCAATAAGGAATATGAAAATTTTGAATCATTGAATATGCGTTATACTTACAATGAATTAAGATGATTTATACAATGAGTTGCTTAACAATGTTTTCTTATTTAAATAGGTTCTTAGGTGTTAATTATATTTTATACTATTTTACTATTTTATATTTTAGGAAATGTAGGTTGTTGTAGGATGTTGTAGGTTGTTGTAGGTTGTTGTAGGTTGTTGTAGGATGTTGCAGGTTGTTGTAGGTGGTTGAGGTTGTTAGAGAGTAGCCGCCGCTGCCGTTGTTGTCTCTGGTTGCTTCTTTATTTAATTGTATTTAGTCCTTTTTTAAAGAGACTTGTAAAGTTTTCGCTGTTCACTTTATATTCACTTTACATTATTATACCGGCCTTTCTACGAGTTTTGTTGGTTTACAATATTTACAATAAGTTATTTGTAAGTTATCTCCGACCCCATAAACTATATATATTCTCGATCAGCATCAACAGCCGAGTCGATATAGCCATGTCCGTCTGTCCGTCCGTCCGCCTGTCTGTATGTATGAACACCTCGTTCTCGGAGATGGTAAGAGATAGACGTGTAATTCTTGTTGCTTTTGGTGTGTTATTGTTGCAGGCAGATCAAGTTTATTTCAAATTTTTGCCACGCCCCTTTCCGCCTTCGTAATTTGCATAAAACTGTATTTTCTTCGACACATTTGCCTATAACTTTCATAAAATAAGAGTTAGAGACCTATTTTTTCAATATGTCCGTATAACTATTGCGTAGATAATGCCATTCTTGGATTTTTGCCATGCCCCTTTCCGCCCTCGTATTTGCAAAAAAATCGTTTTACCCACCCTTTCCCTAGGCAACGGCATGCCGCACACGCTGGGGTGACGTCATCCGTCTCTTCTTTCTTCGTTCGTACGTGTATTCATACAGTAGTGTGTGTATGTGTGCACCTGCTGATTTTTTTGATGTCAACAAACGAAAATTTGGTAAATTATTTGAAAAAAAAAATAAAAACAAAGAAATGGTTCATCAAGAAAAGAGGTACATGGTATCTCGTTGTCGAGAAATCTCGACTACAGCGTTCCTACTTGTTTTTCATAGGCTAAACCAAATAAGACGGTTTAATTTAAGTTATTAAAAAAATACTATTTCTGTTACAGTGCCTCTAGATATAAAAAAATTTTATATTACTTGAGAAATGTATTTTATTTATATCTCCTTATAATCAAAAAACAATATAAATATGTATAATATAAACTTTAAATAGATATTATCTATCTATATATTGTATTTATATATATTATATATATTTTATTTAATTTTTTTTTTTAACAGCATGATACATGACATTTAATACTGTCCTCTATGGACAACCATTAAATTGTTTCATTTCAACTTCACTTATAGTATCCTAGGAGGCCTAGGCGAGGTCAAGAGGGCAAGACGATAGCCGACAGATTTGGGTGGTCGAGAAGCTTCTGCATGTAGCGCGCGCTGTTTTTTTTTATCTCGTCTCTCACCCATGGGAACTTCAGGACCTCGTGGATGGTGTGGTTGTTGTGAAAGACGTGGGCCCCAGTGGAGGTTCTTAGGGCTCTATTTACAAACGTTTGGATCATTCGCACATTCGACGTTTTCGCAGTGCCCCAGAGTTGGAAGCCATATGTCCAGATTGGATGTATTATGGCCTTGTACACAAGAAGTTACGAAGACGTTCGGAGCTTCGATCTTCTGCCCATAAGCCAGTAGAAGGAACGAAGTATTTCGGAGGCCTGCTTACGCTTCTTCTCTAGGTGCGGCCTCCAGGTGAGCCTCCTATCAAATGTGAACTCCAGGTAGTTAGGAGTGTCCACTTGCGAGATTGGGGAGTCGTCAAGGTAGACTGTAGGGCAGTTGCCTGGGCGGAGTGAGAATGTGGTGGCGGTGAACTTCTCATTGTTAACTGCAATATTCCACCGCTTTTGCCATCTACTGAGTGGGTCGAGCTGCGTTTGTATGACATCGGCAGCCTTGATGGCGCTGTCAGAAGCGGGCAAGAATGCAGTGTCATCTGCATATGTTGCGGCCATCAGGTACGGGCTCTGTAGAACGGGGAGGTCAGCCGTATATACATTGTATAGCAGCGGACCAAGACGCTGCCTTGAGAAACTCCGGTGTGAACCGCTCTAATCCCTGAGATGGCCTCGCTGCATCTTACTGCAAATTTGCGGTCTTCTAGAAATGATTTTAAGAACAGGGAGTAAGGTCGAGGGAGGGCCGTCTTGAGTTTATAGAGGAGACTGGGATGCCAGACCCGATCGAAGGCTAGCTTGACGTCTAGCATGACGGCCATGCAGTACTTTCTGGTTTCAAAAGCGTTCAGAATGTATTGCACGATCCTATGGCATTGCTCAGGCGTTCCATGTCGTCTCCTGGAACCAAACTGGTGATCGGGGATCAGTCCAGCCTCATCCAGTACAGGCAGTGCTCTTTCGAGCATTTTGGAGAATATTGGAGTGGTTGGACTTTATGAGGTGAAATCGGCTTCTGGTTTACCAGGCTTAGGTATCATGGCTACTTGGGCACGCTTCCATGCAGTCGGAAAGTACTCTGTCTCTAAGCATATATTGTAGATATTAGTGATTAGCTGTATGCTTGGACGTGGAAGCAGCTTTAGTGCAATTGCATTGATACCATCATCGCCCGGGGCCTTGGTGTTACTCATGATGGAGATGAGCTCGGTTATTTCTTCGGTAGTGACTGGAATGATCGGGTCGGAATCCCGGAGAGGCTCAGCCAATAGTCGGGCGGTTTCCGCTGCGTCCTCAGATGAGCATCGATTGAAGGGCATAAAAAACACTTTGAGGTGTTCAGCTAAGGCGTTTGCCTTGTCAATCTCCGATCTGCACCAGTTGCCGTCGGCTCTTTTCACTGGGATCCTTTTCAAGGGCTGTCTGATGCTTTTGGTGACTCGCCATAGATTAAACAGAGGGTCACCTGGCTCCAGTTGCTCTACGAACCTGTCAAGGGCCTCCTTCCTTAGCCTCGCCAGCGTATCCGACAGAAGTTTGGACGCTCTGTTAAGGTCGGTTTTGTCCCTTGGGTTCTTTGAGAGCATCCATACTCCCCGAAGACGCCGCTTATCGAGCTTGAGCCTTTCCACTTCCGGGTTCCAGAAGTGGATGTCTCTGTCGGTTGCTCTTGGGCGGTTGGAGGGTCTTGGGGCAGCTACTGCGGCTGCTGCTTGGATGTGAGCGGTCATTATTTCAACGGCTGTTGCCTATTCCTCGTGGCTTTCATCTTTGGATACTGTGCAAGGTAGGCACGGCACTCTTTTATCTTGGCCTTGGCCCACCACTTGACTCGAGCGACTCTTCTGGTGATAGGTCGTGCTTCTCTCGTAGCCTGACCTCAACCTTGTACAGGGCTTTTGCTTTCAGGCCCTGTTTTCTCTTTTTAGGTCCGACCTTGAAAAAGGTTTCGGTACCTTCAGGGACTAGGAAACGCTCGCGCTTTGACCCGTTCTTTTCCGGATTGGATTCGAGATACGAGGAGGTACGGTGTCCATTGGATAGCCGGCACCCTCATGGAGAGTTCAGTCGAGGATTTCTGCCAAGCGAAGATGGTAAAAGCTAGAGGTGTAAAAAAAAAATGTATATCCTAGAAAATTTTAAAGCTACAGGCTTAAGTCTGCTAAGTCAACTGATCGTCAAACACGTACATGCAAAATTACGTACGGATCGGAAAATAAATATAGAAGATCTAGCCTATTAAAGTTTTACCCACCCCTTCCCACGGCAAGAGCAAGAGAGGTACATGGTACCTCGTTGTCGAGGAATCTCGACTACAGCGTTTCTACTTGTTTTTTATAGACTAAACCAAATAAGACAGTTTCATTTAAGTTATTAAAAGAGTACTATTTTTGTTACAGCGCCATAGATATCAAAAATCGTTATATTACTTGAGAAATGTATTTTATTTATATCTCCTTATAGTAAAAAAAAACAATAAAAAAATGCATAAAATAAACTTTAACTAGTAAGAACGATTATAGTCGAGTTTCTCGAGTTTCACCTGGTTCTTTACACAAAATAATACCTACCTACTTTTGGAAGCAACAAATTTTCGTAATCTATTTTCGTACACATACACACGTATGTGTATGAGAAGTGTTCTATGGAGAAACTTGTAATTTTTTCATTCAACGCAACTCATTTTTGTCATTTTCGCGAACAAAAGTGGGCGTAACCGTCTTATTTTCGCAACACAGATAAATATTGGCTCTACCAATGACTATCCAAAATAGTGCCTATAGAGCTAAAATTGTGGATATCACAGAATTTGCGGGGCTGCGGAGGGAGGTAGACGATTTTTAAAATAAACTTGTTTTGAACTGGTGTCTCTAGAATTGGAATGTGCAATTAGTTTTTATACCATGTACCTTAAGGTACAAATGGTATATTAAGTTTGTGCAAAGTATGTAACAGGGAGAAGGAAACGTTTCCGACCCTATAAAGTATATATATTCTTAATCAGCATCAACAGCCGAGTCGATCTAGCCATGTCCGTCTGTCCGTCTGTCTGTCCGTCTGTCTGTCCGTCTGTCCGTCCGTCTGTCCGTCCGTCTGTATGTATGAACACGTCGTTCTCGGAGATGGTAACAGCTAGAGGTGTAATTCTTTTTGCTTTAGGTCCGTTATATGTATACGCAGGTCGAGTTTATTTCAAATTTTTGCCACGCCCCTTTCCGCCTTCGTAATTTGCATAAAACTGTATTTGAATTTTCTTCGATAACTTGGACAAAATAAGAGCTAAAGACCTGTTTTTGCATTAGGACCGTTTAACTATTATGCAGATAATGCCATTTCCAGATTTTTGCCACGCCTCTTTCCGCCTTCGTATTCGCAAAAAAATCGATATCTCCAAAATGATAAAAGCTAGAGACTTAATTTAAAGTCTGTTAAATCTGCTGATCGTTTAAGACGTGCATGCAAAATTACATTCAGATCGGACAATAAATATAGAAGATATGACCAATTATAGTTTTACCCACCCCTTCCCACGGCAACGGCAAGAGAGGTACATGGTATCTCGTTGTCGAGGAATCTCGACTACAGCGTTTCTACTTGTTTTCTATCTATTATAGTTTCCAAAATCTAGGCGTTCATACGGACAGATGGACGGACAGACGGACATGGATAGATGGACTCGGCTGTTGATGCTGATCAAGATTATATTAATTTATAGGGTCGGAAAAGCTTCCTTGTCCCTGTTACATATTTGACATTCGCACGAATTCAATATACCCTTATTCTTTTTTAAAACAACCGGGTATTAAAATAGATATATTGTAGATTGAATTGTGTTGGGGTATAGGAAACCCCACATAGTGCAGCAACTTTTATCTACGTGGTTTACGAAAAGGTAATTAGAAATGGGAAAATGTGTCGAAGAAAATACAGTTTTAGGCAAATTACGAAGGCGGAAAGGGGCGTGGAAAAAATTTAAAATAAACTTACTATGCCTGAAATAATAACACACTAAAAGCAAAAAGAATTACTTCTCTAGATCTTATCATCTCGGAGAACAGATAGACAGACATACGGGCATGGCTAGATCAACTCGGCTGTTGATGCTGATCAAGGGTATGTTACAGACATTTGCAACAAGTTAGTATACCATATGTATCTTAAGGTACAAAAATCATAAAAAAATAGGTTCTCTCACCACCATGTCAACTTATTTTTATACTTTACCATAACCGTAAACTGCACTTTTAGTATTTACTTTTGAACCACAAAGTACGTCTGTGTTGCACTGAATTGGTGTCGTAAAGGACTTGGGGAGAGACTACGGATGACGAACATGACTATTAGAGAATATGTATATAGTGACATATCCACACCCACAACTTCTAATATGTCTAACCTAGACCTAAGTACATACTATGTATTTCACAATACTTCATTATTAAGTTCTTGATAATTATATTTACGAACACCCGAAAGAGTTTATTGCTGACCGTAAACAAATCCTAAGGGAAATTTCCACTTATCCGAATAACCAAAAATTTCCATTATCCACTTATCCAATCCCTTGGACATAAACTTGCGTTAAGTCCAAAGTCCGAAACCTTTATCTAAACAAACTGAATCCCACAGTCTAAACGGTCAATCAGGTCTCAGCCAGATTTGATGCCCAAGCAATTCAACTCCTTGAGCCTAGCTGCGACCGCCGCACCAAATGTAAACAGAAACATCGGCTGATGCAATAGCTGCCGATATAACGCAACCAATTAAGGAGCGCAGCCTAAAGAGCGGCAAGGAGAATTGAAACTCCAAGCCATCGAGGATCAGCTCTTAAGCCGAGCCGAAATTATTAACTCAGCCACTCCGGCAGAGTCAGTCTTATTCTTCACCCCCAACTCGCGTGATCAGTAAACTCATTCAAGTGTCTTACTTTAAGTGATATTTAAATAAAATTATATTTTTTTGAAAATCCTTAAATACTAAGCCCCTTCTCACATTTACAAAATGAAAATTCTTAATTTTTATCGTTCTAGGATGAAAAAAACCAACTTCTTATAACAAACATATGGCTAAAATTGGTAAGTTCATGTCAACACCCAAATGTATCCGGATTTTTTATATTCTGATATATTACAAATTTGGACTTTGAATGCTTATTTTCCTTAGGCGTTTGATTTGAAGTCTGAAAACATAGTTTTGAGAGTTGGCCTTATTTGCAGTTATCACTTGATTTGTGCTCCTACTCCGAATCAAAGGTCTTTGTATGGTTTGCTCAATGGGAAAGAACAACAGGTAAGAACGATTATAGTCGAGTGTCTCGACTATAAATACCCGGTTCTCAGTTTCACCTGGTTTTTGACACAATATAATACCTACCAACTTTGGGAGCAACAAATTTTCGTAATTTATTTTGTAGGTGTGTATGTGTATGAGAAGTATGTGTATAGAAACCTATGGAGTCATTTTTTCATTCAACGCAACTCATTTTTGTAATTTTCGCGAACAAAAGTGGGCGTAACCGGCTGATTTTCGCAACACAGATAGATATTGGCTCTACCAATTTACTATCCAAAAATAGTGCCTATAAAGCTAAAATTGTGGATATCACAGAATTTTCCGGTTTGCGAGGCTGCGGAGGGAGGTAGGCGATTTTTAAAATAAGATGTGCTGAACTGGTATTCCCAGAAATATAATGTGCAATTAGTTTTTCTCTATCTATTATATTTTCCAAAATGTAGGCGTTCATACAGACAGAGGGACATGGCTAAATGGACTCGGCTGTTGATGCTGATCAAGAATATATATACTTTATAGGGTCGGAAAAGCTTGCTTGTCCCTGTTTGTCGCGGGTCTTGCTGGGAGTTGCCTTTAACGGCCCGCCTCTTTTACCCCGGGTCAGGGAATCTACTTTGTCATACGCTGATCGTCAGCTGTGCCGGTTGTGCTGCCGGTTCGCTGCGCCGTGCCGTGCCGGTCCGATCAGATCCGTTTTATTCTAAGAATTATAAACATCAAACATAACCCTCTATGATAAAGTGCTTGACCTACCGCACTGTGACCTCCTACTTTCACCTTGCGACACTAAAAAGAAAGCTTAACCTAAGAGGCGCGAAAGTAATGGCGCCTTAGTATGATCGTCCGTCGGTCGAGATCCGAATCCATACATTGATCGAGATCTATCGATATATGTACTAAAAACTATCTTAAGGCCTATCGTATGACTATCGTCCGGCGACATCCCCGACCCCGTGAAGAACCGCTTCACTCAAATCCAAAACTGCAAGTTTGGAGACGGGACGCATGATAATCCTGGGTAGGCCGCCGTCGCTTACGCGTACTCTTGCGCGTCTGATGACTCCATCCGCTCCAGGGTAGACCTCCTCGATGATCCCCTTGCGCCACTCTCTTCGGGGCAGTGCTGGGTCGCAGACGAAGACCACATCACCCTGGCGAATCGGCTCGGTCCTTCGACACCACTTCTCGCGGCGCACAAGCGTTGGCAGGTACTCCATGACCCACCTCCACCAGAAACGGTCCCTAATTAGCCGTGCTACCCTCCACTGCTCCCGCGTAGCGCACTCCTTGGGCAGCTCCATGTCTTCGCCAGGCGTGTCCGGAAGGTTGGGTACTCCTCTGATCAGGTCATTTGGCGTCAGAGGCGCCTCCTGGTCCGCATCCACCGGCAAATGGGTGAGCGGACGCGAGTTCACGACATTCTCCGCCTCGATCAGGAGGCTCTCGAGTACATGGTCCCGCGGCGCCACCTCCTTCAGTGTGTGGCGCAGGACCCTCTTGACGCACTGCACCATCCGCTCCCATACTCCTCCTTCAGATGGGTTCGTTGGGCAGTTGAAGATCCATTGGATGCCTCTGCCAGAGAGCTCTCCTTGTATCTTTTCCGGCTGGAATACATCTCCAAATCGTCGGGCCTCCCTGTCAGCTCCCACGAAGGTTTTTCCGTTGTCACTCCGCAGCTTCTGCACTGGCCCTCGGCGGCAAACGAAATTTCTGATTGCAATTATGCAGGAATCCGTCGACAGGTCGTGCACCAGCTCAAGATGTATAGCCCTGGTCGTCAAGCATGTGAAGAGGGCTACCCATCGCTTCTCCCTGTGCCGAGCGACAGTTACCGTCAGTGGCCCAAAGTAGTCCAGCCCGGTATTCTTAAACGGCCATCCGTTGGCCTCCAAGCGATCCTCTGGGAGGGATCCCATCATCGGCGGGACCCGCCGCGCTCGGTGTAGTTTGCACACGGTACACGCCGTGATCACCCTCCGTAGGACCCGTCTAAGCTTTGTTATCCAGAAGCGCATCCGGATCTCCGCTATTGTTTCATCCACATTCTGATGCTTCATTTTTGCATGAAAGTGAAACACAATAATCTCCGTAAGACAGTGTCGATGCGACAGAATTATTGGCCTCCTCGCACTGTATGGCATACACAGTGCCGCATCAATTCTGCCGTGGGCTCGCAGTACACTACGGTCATCCATGTAGGGCATCAGCCCCCGAATGTCGCTTCCATTAGCGACAGCCTTGCCATCCTCTGCAGCTCGCATCTCGTCGGGGAATGCCTCACGCTGCGCTTGTCTGACCAGCAAGCTCTCCACTGCATTACACTCTGATGCGGTAAGTCCGTGTTCCTCGAGCTCGCTTCTTTGTTTACCGCACCTGCTCGTAAACCTTAAGACCCAGGATGTGGTCCTGAGTAGCCGGTTGTAGCTCGAGAACCTCTGCAAAGAAATACAGAACTTGTTTGCGGCGACCAATGCAAACTCACTGGAGAGCTCCTCGACATCGTCCAAGTCCAGATCTCGTTCGACTCCGGTTTCAGGCTGTGGCCAGCTACCCGCAGGCCGCCTCAAAAACGCCGGTCCTCTAAGCCACCGTGAACTCTGACCGAGGTCCACGTGGCATTGTGAACGCGTTGCATCATCCGCCGCATTGTCGGCTGTTGGCACCCATCTCCATTGGGACTCCTTCGTCGACTCCAAGATTTCGGCCACCCGGTTACCGACAAATTGTTTGTAACGCCGATCCATCGTAGCACCGTCTTGGAGTCCGTCCATAGCACGATGTCGCTTATGGCCACGCTGTGCTCCTGCCTGACAGTGTCCATAAGCCTCGTTCCAAGAACTGCTGCCTGCAGCTCCAGCCGTGGGATCGACATGGTTCTCATCGGAGCGCACTTTGTTTTAGCGCATACAAAGCTCACTTGCACTTCGTCTTCTGGATAAGGGACCCTCCAGTAGGCCACCGCTGCAAAGGCTGATTGGCTGGCATCCACGAAGACGTGCAAGTCTATACTCCGTACACGCCCGCGCCCAAAATAATGGCGGGGGCATCGGAACTGTGCCACGGCGTCCATCTCTTTACGCCAGTTCGTGAAGGCTCTGCTTATTCCATCCGAAAGTGGTTCGTCCCACTGTACTTTCTGCCTCCAGATCTCTCGCAACAGCAACTTGCCTGTGATCATAAGACAGCAAAGAAATCCCAGGGGATCGAACGTAGACATGACCAGGCTCAAAAATTCCCTCTTGGTAGGGACTCGTTCTCCGCTCACTACGCTGCTCAGGGTACGATGATACTTCACATTGAATTTGAAGCAATCCGTGGCTGCCGCCAATACATCCCCAAAATCTTCTGTTCCGACTCACCCCATCCGACGCACTCTACGTGTCCAGGTGGACCCAGTGCTGCCTCCACTACGGGTGAGCTGGATAAAAACTGGCATAACTCGAACCCAGCGTTCGCATGTATCTCCTTGACTCGGGTAGATATGCTGATGGCTTCGCTCTCTGTAGCAAAGCTGTCCACTTAGTCGTCCACATAGTGATGGTCGATGATGGTCTTGACTGCTCTCGGATCCGTATGCTCAAACTGTTTGGCATTCACAGTCTTCACATACTGCGCAGCGCTTGGCAAACTTGCTGCTCCGAAGGTCATCACTTCCATCTCGTAGACATCAGGCTCCTTGTGGTCGGTGCCATCTCTCCACAAAAATCGTTGGGAAACGATGGCAACGACCATCCTCGGGTCGAATTTGGATTTGGTGGAACATCTCCCTGATGTTCCCGCAATTCCGACGGCTCCTTCTCTAAAGTGGAAGAGTACGGCTGGCAATGGATTGAAATGCTGCGGGCCTTTGTCCAGAGCCGAATTGAGCGATACTCCTTTCACTTTGGCCGCGGCATCGAAGACCAATCGGATCTTTCCCGGCTTATTTGGGTTTTCGACTCCGAAGTGAGGCAAGTACCATAGCCGGTCACTTTCCATCGCGACTTCGCTAGGGTCGAGTCGTCGAGCGTATCCTTTCAGCACGTAGTCCTTGATGATCCTGCTGTAGGCAGGTTTTTTTCTCCTCGTTGACCAACCGCTGTACGCCATGTCATAGCTGGGTGGCAGCACGATGTGGTCGTCCTTCCATAACGAGCCTGTCTGGTAACGTGGACCCACCTTCACCATCGTGTTTTCGAGGTTCCTCTGTGCCCGCATGTCGTCGCTACCCGCAAGAGGTGGCGCGAGCTTCACACCAAAATTCTCCATCTCGAAATAGTCCTCTACCATCCTCTCCATAGTGTCATCCGTTGGAACGGTTAAGAGGCAGGACATCGGTGATGGTGAACTCGGTTTACCACTTACGGGCCCAAATACAAACCAGCCCAGCTCAGTTGCAGCTGCATACGGTCCTTGTCTGGCAAACCGCCGCGTTCGCAGCGGAAATCCCAAATGTCCGTGATCGAGCCCAATAAGCAACTTTGGCACCACGTTGCTGTAGGGTCTCATCGTCAGTCCTGCGTCCTTGTTCACGCCTTGGACATCTTGTCGTCGTAGGGTCTGCATCGGCAAGCTCAGATCCGGAACGGAGTAAACGTTTCGCAACGCATGGCGAACTTGCTTCCAATCCGCTGATCTGCAGACTCACGACGTTGGTGGGCTGTCTGGTAGCTCTACCTCCAAACCACTAGATATTAAGTTGTCGACGCTCACCTTGGATCCCGAGGTCCCTTCGTAACGCGTCGTCTATCATAGTTACGGAGGATCCCTCATGCAGAAGAGCGTACGCATCGATTCGTCGACCAACACCAGTGTGACTGGTAATATTCGGAATAGTAGACGGCCTCCTTCTGCTTCGACACAGCTTAGGATCCTCTCAACGGGCGCCTCCTCTGACTGCGGAGCTACCCCATTTTGGGAACGTCTGGAAATTGCCGACTGCTGGTTTCCCTCGTCGTACCTTCGATTGCCGCCTTGTTGCGACGATCCTCTGCGTTGGCTGTCCACCCAATGCAGCATGCTGTGATGCCTCTGCCGACATCCATTCACTCGACACTCACCTTGCCAATTGCAGGCTCTAGTCATGTGCCCACTTTGTAGGCAATAAAAGCAAATTCGATGCCTTTTTGCATATGCCCACCTATCCTGTGGCGAAGCTCCTTTGAACTCCCTGCAGTCCCTGACTGCATGTTGTCCTTCACAGATGGGACAACTTCTGGGCCGATCCTGATGCTCGCCTTGGTTATGGTCAATGCTTGCATGCAGCAATCGACGCCTCGGCTCTTCTCCCTCGACGTCCACGATAGTACACACAATGTTTGCATACTCCGTCAACCAAGCGCTAAAATGCGCAATGGTTGGGAAGGGTGTCACCGTCGCAGCATGCCTTGCCCACTCCACACGTTTACTGGTGGGGAGCTTGGCCACAAGTTCTTTCATTAGCATTGGGTTCCCCAGATGCTGCACTGCGCTTACCGACTGCAAGAAGGCTGTGAGGTTACTCACGCTGGTTGCGAAGGGTACAATCTTCGCCAAGTTGTGCTCCGAAATGTGGGGCACTTCCCGGATGCTGTTCAGCTGGCTGCGAACAAGTTGCTCCGGTCGGCCATACGTGAAGCGCAGCTGCTCCACCGCAGCGCTGACGTTCCTTGGATGGATCAGGAGAGACTTGACGGTCTCACGTGCCTCATCCTTCAGCGCCTTCAGCAAGCGTTGGTTGTTCTCGAAATCCGTGCAGTTGTATGCTTGCGTTGTTTCGGTGAAAGCGCAGCAGAAGATCGGCCAGTCCTCTGGCTGACCGCCAAATACAGGCAGATCGGGAAGTTTGCGTGGCATATTGCATCCGCTGTTCGGTGTCATCCAGGGGTACGATCCAGCTATTGATGTCGGCGTCCAGGTGTTGTGGATGCTTACACCGGGCGGTGCTAGCCCATGCGCTGCCTGCGCCGTGCTAGTTGCGCAATACGGTGCCTGATGGCTGCTACTTGGTAGCAGTGTTGGCCCGCTCCAAGATGGCGGCGCCACATGTACCGTACTGCCCAAGCTGACCCCGTTGTATGGGATCCCGCTACTGGTTGGCAAATATGGCGGGCCAGTCCAGGATGGCGGCGCCACATGTGCCGCTACATTGCCCACGCCGCCTTCGCCATAGGTTATGGGTGCGCCATTGTTCGCACTGCTGGCTCTAAGCTGCTCCAGCTCCTTCTCCAACGACGCGATCCTCTCCAAGAGGTCCAACGTTGGAGGTGCCTGGGTCTGCTCCGGTGCACTTCCAGACTGGGAAGATCCGAATCCATCCATTGATCGAGATCTATCGATATATGTACTAAAAACTATCTTAAGGCCTATCGTATGACTATCGTCCGGTGACACTGTTACATATTTGACATTCGCACGAATTCAATATACCCTTATTCTTTTTTTAAAGGAACCGGGTATAACAAGTGAGGCCGATTATAGTCGAGTGTCTGGGCACAACGATTATAGTCGAGTGTCTAGGCACAACACATTTTTGTCATTTTCGCGGACATACATAAGTGGGTGTAACCGGCTGATTTCTACGAATGTACTATTCAAATTTAGTGCCTGTAAATTTAAAATTGTGGACGCCATAGAATTTCGCTGTTTGCGTGGGTGCGGGGGTGGTAGTCGGTGATGCCTCCCTGTATGCCTATTTTGCCTCCCTGTATGCCTATGTGGTCATGGATCCCAAGGTGCTTTTGTATGCTCTCGTGTAGTAATTTTAACAACACAGTCCCGGGATTTCAATGTTACAGAGAATATAGACGAAATTTGAACTTGAGGATTCGGAATAGAAAGATTTTGTTTAAAAACGACCTAAAGTGCCCTTCTGATAAGCAAATATTTTCAGGAAAATAAAGCTCGAAGGTGGAAAGACAAAACAATGAAATTTATATTAATACGTGAATTAAAAGGCGAAATGAAGTGAACGAAATAAGCTTCGGCAGAAATATGAGCTCTTTTTATTACCTCTTTTATTAGAGCTGGGAGTTCTATGACCTTAAACCTATTGAAACTCGGAACTAATATATTTCATTTAAGCATGCTCAAAAAAATTTTTTGCCGCAATAACGACTTCAATTTTTGATTTGACTGCTATAAAGAGCTTATTTGTAACATTTAAAAAAAAAAATTTACCAAAATGTAAAAGTTATAGCAATTGGCGCAAAAAACGTGATTTTGCGATTTTGAAAAAAGGCGGGGACAGTTCGGCCTTGGACAGTCGGGCCTCGGCATTGGTCTGATTATCGATTATAACATGAAACTTATTGATGAAAAACTTCCGAGGTGTGAAATTTCGGTTTGTTGTCGCAGAGAGGTAACATTACGTGTTCACAGCTCAAGTGCTTTTTAGAAAGTGAGCTAAGTATGAGACGAGCCGACTGCAGTTGGTTGCAGCTTTCCACCTGTACTGGGGAAAAAAATATCGCTGGACCTAGATTCCCCGTGGACTTTTATACCCCTATGGAATATTATTAAGTCGGATCGGTGAAATGTTCGGGTTTAGTATTTTGTGACGCGATAGATTGCTGTGATATCCGCTTGCATCTGCGCCAGAGGTGTCGTCCATATTAATAATGATACCATGAACGGTGTACTGTACGAAATAAAAATCTTAAACGATAAAGGTATTGTTAATGTAGTCTAACGATTCTAGCGGGAGTATTTTCTTCGCCCTTCCATCGTTTCTTGCCTTATTTTTTAATTGATTATGATTCCATTAAATATTTTTTAATTGAAATAATAAATCAAATATCAATTATGGTCACAATTAGGCGTATATATGGCACCCAGTTTCCATGCTTTTGGATCATTCTTAGGGCCTTTTGACGTTTGCTGACCATTGATAAGTCGACTCCTAATAATTCTGACAATTCTTGCTGAGTTAGACACGGGTCATCATCGAGTAATGCCTTCAAATTCTGATCTTCGAACTTTTTTGGCCTGGACGCTCCTTGTCTTCCGTCTCAAAATCACAATTTTTAAACCGACGGAACCAGTACTCACAAGTAGAAATCGATGGAGCGTAAGCCTCAGTAAGAGAATGTTGTGCTTCAATAGTTTTTATACCATGTACCTTAAGGTACAAATGGTATATTAACTTTGTGCAAATGTAACAGGCAGAAGGAGACATCTCCGACCCCATAAAGTATATATATTCTTAATCATCGTCAACAGCCGAGTCGATATAGGCATGTCCGTCTGTCCGTCCGTTCGTCCGTCCGTCCGTCCGTCCGTCTGTCTGTATGTATGAACACCTCGTTCTCGGAGATGGTAAGAGATAGAGGTCTAATTCTTTTTGCTTTTGGTGTCTTATTGTTGCAGGCAGATCGAGTTTATTTCAAATTGTTGCCACGCCCCTTATCGCCTTCGTAATTTGCATAAAACTGTATTTGAATTTTCTTCGATAACTTGGACAAAATAAGAGCTAGAGACCTATTTCTTTTTGCAATATGTCCGTTTAACTATTGCGTTGCCTAGGGAAGGGGTGGGTAAAACTTTAATTGGCCATATCTTCTATATTTATTGTCTGATCCGTACGTTATTTTGCACGAACGTGTTTGACGATCAGTGGACTTATTGGACTGAAAATTAGTTCTCTAGCTTTTACCATTTCGAAGATATCGATATCTACCATTTTGAAGATAACGAAATACGAGGGCGGAAAGGGGCGTGGCAAAAATCCAAGAATGACAATATCTGCGCAATAGTTAAACGGACATTTTGCAAAAAGAAATAGGTCTCTAGCTCTTATTTTGTCCAAGTTATCGAAGAAAATTCAAATACAGTTTTATGCAAATTACGAAGGCGGAAAGGGGCGTGGCAAAAATTTGAAATAAACTCGATCTGCCTGCAACAATAACACACCAAAAGCAAAAAGAATTAGACCTCTATCTCTTACCATCTCCGAGAACGAGGTGTTCATACATACAGACAGACGGACAGACGGACGGACGGACAGACAGACGGACAGACGGACATGGCTATATCGACTCGGCTATTGACGCTGATCAAGAATATATATACTTTATGGGGTCGGAGATGTCTCCTTCTGCCTGTTACATACATTTGCACAAAGTTAATATACCATTTGTACCTTAAGGTACAAACGGCAACTTAGCACACCCTACAAAATAAATTACGAAAATTTGTTGCTCCCAAAAGTAGGTAGGTATTACATTGTGTCAAAAACCAGGTGAAACTGAGAGCCGGGAATTTATAGTCGAGTAACTTGACTATTATCGTTCTTACTTGTTTTAAATAAATTTTAGATTTTTAAGTATCCAAAAAAGCCTTGCACTAACAGTCTCAACTTAAATAAATAACTTAAAACTAATAAGTCTTTCTTTCTTGGAGGCAAATGCGATTATTGATGAGCGACCTAAAATTATTTCCACGTGAGATTTAATCCCGTGACGAACATTTTCAATTTTCTATAATACCTTATCTACCGTACAGGCTTAAAAAACGTTATTGTCTTTTTATCGTATTAAAATAAAAGAGGCATAACTTATACCCAAACCATTCCATCCTAGCTATTCGTGCTTACTAAGCCAAGAAATCGGACATACTTAATTCCGAAAAATGTCCAACTTCCCACACATTTTAAGGCATATAAATTATCAATAAATAAATTACTAACATGTCTACAGCCGCAACATTGCAATAACCGGCAACTCAGCATACGCGCATCCGCTTTACAATAATTTAATTACTAAAATATCAACAGCCGCAGCATTACAATAAACGGCAACTTAGCAGACGCGCATCCGATGGAGTTCTTAGGAAAAGAATCACTGCACCGGGCTCCGTCGCTGGTTCAGCTCTGCCGACGATGCTACCGCAAAGTCTTAGCTAGCTCAGGGTAGAATTGGTTTAAGTTCATCAGTTTTAAAATTACTACAAAGCAATAAACAATTGCTAATGCAATTGTTAAATCTTTATTTGTAATGAACGAATAGAAAATTAACTGGCGTCCAACGGTTTCCGATCGCGATTATAAGAAGGCAAAACCGTCATTACGCACGCGAATTCGGTCATTTTTACATAGGGCAAAACGATCCTAAGTGTAAAAAATAAAAACAATCTCACGTCTCGACAGAACAAAACGGTTACTACGAGCGAGTGTAAAATTTGCGGCGAAGAAACTCACCACCTAAACAGTGGTTCGCACAAAATAAAAAGTAGTAGCTATGTACCGCGGAACCCTAGATTTTTTTTTTTTTTTTTTTTNTTTTTTTGTATGCACCGCGGTAGGAAAATCTTCTGAAAGATCCCTCCTACTCCCGTAGAAGGGTATGTGCGATTCTTACGCACTAAAAACCTCCACCTGCTCCTCTGTCCTTTGTGTCGGTTCACCGGGACGTGCCAATAATGGTATTACTTCGGTGAGCAGGATAAGTGCTCCCATGCACTCCTTCTAATGCAACGCTGTTTGCGATTCCTCGGTTGTCTTTAGTCGCCTTTTACGACAAGCTGACTTAGCTGGGGTGGTATTCTTTCCCGCCGACCTCGCGGGCATCAGGCGCTTATTTCCTATTATCTGCCTCCTCTGTTTGACATCTCGTCGGCACGGACTCGTCTCATTATCTTAATAATAGTGGCGTGGTCCGCCTTCTAGGAGTCTGCATCCGTCATCATGGTCTTGATCAGTTCCCTCGGTTTTATTTGGGAGCCTGTCGCTCGTCAGAAAATCTGTGGCACTTGCAGAGTACGTGCTCTGCAGTCTCCATCTCGTCCTCGCAGTACACGCATTGGGGGGTATCGGCGTGTTGGAACCTCGCTAGATATCCCCGGAAGCAGCCGTGGTTCGTAAGAAACTGGGTTAGATGGTAGTCCAGTTCCTTGTGCTTACATCCAAGCCAGGCTGCGACGTCCGGGATTAGGTGTTGTGTTCAGCGTCCCTTTGGCGAATCTTGCCATCTGGTCTGCCATTCCACCAACAGTCGTTCATTGGCCCTATTTTTACTCGCCCCTTCGCGTATTGCCGCCAGGGCCTTGACCTCCAAATCGATGGGCGGAATGCAAGCGAGTACAAGTGCAGCATCTTCCGATATGGTCCTGAACCCTCTGATGAGTCTTCGGGCCATTCTCCGGTATACTGCTCGTGCCTCTTTGAGGTAGGATGTTTTCGCCGTTACGCTGCTCCAGATTGGAGCTGCGTATAACAATGTCGCCTTCGCTACTGATACCAGTAGTCTCCTCGCCGGCATCTTGGGACCACCCGTGTTCGGCATTAGCCTAGCCAGAACCGTGGTTGCCATAGCCGCTTTCCTGCAGGCATATTTCAGATGCTCGCTGAATCTAAGCCTATGATCGATCAGGACTCCCAGGTATTTAAGTGAGTTTGCCCACTCCAAGTGGATCCCTTCAAATGTTATCTGCAGCTTCTCAACTACTTTCCTACTGCTTAGCAGCACCACCTCCGTCTTATGTGCTGCAATTTTGAGGCCAACGCTCTCAAGCCATCCTGTAGCTGCCCTTATGGTGTCATTGCAGCTTGCTTGCAATTCAGGGAGGGTTTTTGCAACTGCAGTGATTGCCACATCGTCTGCGAAGTGTAGCTCGGTGTCTCTTGGTTTTGTTATTTTCATTATCCCATTGTACATTATGTTCCACTGGATCGGGCCAAGGACCGACCCTTGGGGAACGCCTGCTGTAACTTTGTAGCTTTTGGGACCGTCCTCCGTATCGTACCAAAGTACTCGGTCTCTAAAATAACTACCGATCACCGCCTTTAGATACTCAGGGATACCAATCTTAGTCATGCCATTGAGTATGCTGGCCCATGTTGCTGTGTTGAAGGCATTGCGTGGTTCCTCTGTGTACGTTTCCAAGCGGCAGTATAGGATGCGTTCAAAAAGCTTCCCCACTATGTCCAGTAAGCACAGTGGACGGTATCCGCTAGCAGTGTTGGTCGCGGCTCCTTTCCCTTTCGGGATGAAGACCAGTCTTTGTTTCTTCCACCGTGTAGGGAACATTCCTTCAGCTATGCACTGTTGGAATGTGTTGCAGAAGATCTCGTGTCCCAAGCATGTCCCATTTGCCTCCTCATCAGTCTATTCGTCCCACTCGTTAATTGTACCTTAAAGATAATTAGCGCATGGTCGCTCAGTGTGACGTCGTCCAGGACCTCCCATTTGGCATTCGCTGCTAAAGATCAGCTCACAAAGGTAACGTCGATATATGATGAGCCTCTGTCATTGTCAAAAGTCGGCCTGAGTCCGTTGTTCAACAAAACCAGGTCCACCATGTTCATCGCGTCCACTAGTGCTCTACCTCTACAATTTGATGCTCTCCTGCCCCACTCTACTGCCCAGGCATTGAAGTCACCCGCTATGACGATGGGGCCACGGCCTCTTGCCTGTTCCACCAGCGCCTCTAACATCCCCTCAAATTGTTGCAGGTTATCGATAGGAGGGGCATAGCAGCTGTAGAAGTGTACATAACCGCGTAGGGGGGGGGTTTTGTCTTTCCTGCACTTGAGATCCCGCGCAGCACTTTATTGCCGACTTGCCTATCTCGTCAAATATTGCATCTACTTCAGCGTACCCTCCACTTGGGATGTAGGGTTCACTCAGTAGGAACAAGTCAATTTTCTTTCCGTTCCACTGCTGTCTGTTGTAAGAGGCTCTGGGCGGCCACGCAGTGGTTAACATTAAGCTGGGCTACGTTAATGTATTCCTGCATTGTGTTGTTTGCTAGCTCCTGCTTGTTGTTTGGCCTTCCTATAAGTTGGACATCCGAAACTGCCAGTAGCGTGGTTTCTGTCCATATACTCCTTACAAATTAGGCAGAGAGGCTTCTCTACGCATCCTTTCGCTTTGTGTCCTCTGCCTCCACATCTTAGGCAGCAGTCTGATCGGTCAGCATTCTTACAGTTGCTGGCATGGTGCCCGTACCCTAGGCATCTGTAGCATCTCTTCGGTTGCACATTCTGGGTAATGCGGCACCGTGACCATCCCACCGTTAGTGTCCCTTTTTTGAGCACCGTGATAGCATCATTGACATCTAGAATGACGGTTGCTATCTGTGTTCCATCTCTCCTCCTTCGAAGGCTTTGCACTTCCGGTCTCCCGATTCCCATAAATTGGCTCATCATGCTTTGGGCAGAGAGGTCCAGGGGGCGCAAAGGCGATCCGGGAGGCGACTTCGATCCTATCTTTAGAGACGGCACGCTGATATGACCGATGGCCACGTTGCTTGTATCGTTAGATGCTGGGGGGGGCCAAGTTTGCCGCCTCTTCAGCACTGCCGTCGCTGGATATCGACGGCCGGGGGCCCGCTTGCTCACCCCTCACAACCGCCGGCACTGGGTTTCCTACTCCCTGCACCGTAATTTCAATATTTTTACCGACTTCCATATTGTTACCTTTCTCTAATCCTTGCATTTTAGCCCTTCTGCCAGGTATAGTAGTATAGCCGCCCAATAGTATAGCCGCCCAATATGGGACAGACGCTAACCAGTATGCCGCCCAACTCTGGGTAGCAGACGCTTACTGGGTTTTTTGAAAGGCAGGCAGTTGGAACAGAGAATAAATGCACTCACTAAGATATCAAATGATTTAACGAATGCTATCAGGAAGCAACATAACATTCTAAACAACATAATAGCCATTACTTTCCAGAATCAGGTAAGATTGATAAAGGAAAAAATTATAAGTATTAGGTACGCAATACAATGGGCAAGGAGTATAAATGGAGTACAAGGAGTATAAATTGGCTATAAGCAGGCCCAACAAGCTTATTTTAACCAATCACGACCATTTATAAACCAGTACCAACACCCTCTAGCCCCACCACGCCCAAACGCAGAAAAACCCCAACCCAAGCCCGAACCCATGGATATCGATCGCAGTATTGAAACAAAAAATGTCAAATAAATAAATAGGCCGAACTTCGAGGCTAGAAAAAGACCTCCCTTCCCAATAGATCAAACGAGAAAACGCCAAAGGCTTTTCAATATTTATGAAGAAGAAGTCAAGAGGACACTGCCGAAGCTAACATGACAGATTCAACAAAAGATCAAAGCCAGAAAGAAACGCAGCACAATGCAAAAACACAGAACTACATTTTTTAGGAGTAAAGTGCTCCACTCTACCTTATTTCGAATGTCAAGTGGGGGATTAAACCATCAAAATTGTCATAGATACAGGCTCTAATAAAAATTACATTGAACCGAACTTAGTTACTGATCCTAAACACAATGAGAGGCCCTTTAAAGCCAAAACTTTAGGCGGAAGCATACCTATCACCCAACATAAAATTGCCATTTTTCCTACTACCAACATTTAAAACCTTCGACGCAAGGTATAGTCTACGTGAATAAAACGCTATCATTGATACAGCGCGAGGGATAATGATATTAAAAAAGACAATTCAGGTCAAAATAAAAGAAGAAAGGTGTGATTCAGCTAACTTTATTACACCTCGGATAAATCATATGACAGAATCACAGAGGACAAAATTTGAAAAACTTTTAAGCTATTACCCTAAGCTTTTTTCAAAACCAAATGAAAAACTGACATAAACAAAGACAAACTCCGAAAATCCAATTTGGTAAAAATTCAATCAATACCCAATGTCCTTTAAGGATTAAATTGATAAATGTTCCGGGCGGAGGCTGGTGGGGGGCAGCGGCCGGAGCGGGATAAGCAGTGGTAGGTTCTCGGGGGAATGGTCGGCAGTTGCAGCGCTGTCTGGGCCCGTGCGTGGGTTGCAGTCCTTCGGCGAGTTGCTCCCTCGGCGAGTTGCTCCAGCGGCGGGTTGCTCCAGCGGCGTGGGATTCGTCGGATGGACGCGGGCTCCCTCGGAGGTTGCGGGCGCGGCTGCTGGCACGGTGTTGGTGGATGGAGCCGGCGTCTTGTTGCCGGCGAGTCGGTGAGTTCTGGGTTTCTGGGCGATGGCGGTGGCGGTGGCGCGCGGAGACGGTTGTGGCACTCAGATGCACGGGGAGGGGTCGCAGTCGGATGCGCGTTGGAGGGGTCGCAGTCGGATGCGTGCTGGAGGGGTCGCAGTCGGATGCGTTTTTGTTCCCGGGATTTGAGTTGTTTCCGTCTCTCTGCGCTCGCGATCACATATGTATATATCCGTGACTTTTACTTTTCCTGGGAGAGGCCCTATTTTCCCGGCCTTGCCAGGTCCGAAATTCATCGGCAGAGCGGCTGTTAAGGCGAACTTAACAGTCCGCCCTAACAGCACGGGGAGGAGCGCTGGAGCACCGATAGGTGCCAGCTGGTGTGAACAATAAACAAATCAAATAACTCCCATAGGACGGTTTTATCCAACCTTCACGTTCTTCATACAAATCACCAGTATGGATTGTGCCTTAGAAAATAGGCGCCTCCGAAAAAATGGAAATTTAGAATGATCATCGACTATCGAAAGCTTAATAAAGTAACAATAGCCGATAAATACGCTATTCCTGAGATAAATTAAATTCTGGTACAATTAGGAAATAACAAAATATTGTGATGATCGAGTTCGCACCTCAATATCGACTGACTCGCCTTTTATTGTTTCCTCTTTGTGCTTCACTTTTTCATATGTACATTGGTTCTTAGAATTAGTATTGCTCTTATATTCATATGTTCTACCCTAATCCTAATACAGCTCGGCCGTCCTGACGATCAGGATTTCCTGATTCTGGCCGCTATGCTTCTTGTTATTATTCTATCATTTATGTTATCCTGTACCTTGTCATTTTGTTTATTTGGTACATTTTGATGTACTCTTAATTCATTTATATTTACGTTAGTGATTTCATAATTTTTACATTTTCTCGATTTTCTATTTTCATTTTCCTTTACATTGATTTTGACATTATTGTTTTCATCGATATTTGAATCGTCCTTGCTTTTTTCGTTTACATTTACCTATGGCTTAATATTATGTGCGGCCCATATGCCTTCGTATGGCTTCTGCGTTAGTTGGAATCCCCCGACATCTTTTGTACAATATCTATCGATATCTAGCATCTTTGGGACTTCATACCTGAGCTCGCAAATAACAGTTGACCGTTTTTCGTGTTGAGGTCTGCTCACTAACAGGACCGAAAAAAGCAAAGCTCGTGTGCTGTTGTTCAGAACAGAACTTTTTCGTTGCTCTATGTTTTGGTTTTCGGTTAATTGTTCTCAGTTGCAGGGTTCTTGTTATGGTGTAACAACTTAAAGAGACAACTTAGAGTGACAACTTAGAGAGAGCGATTCAACTGAACGCTCGCTCATTGATGGTCAGTAGAAGAGCGAAAAAACAAAAAGGTCATACCATTTTAATAACGTTTAGCTACAAATCTAGCATATTTATGCATCTTTGTTATACACGTATCTTCTTTGCTAAGAATTTTTGCTGGTCGCTTAAGATGCAATTAGCGCGTATATCAATGTATTAAATTAAAAAAAAAATGAATTTTTTTGTTGTGATCACGACCCATCTTGACACAAGAATTAGAACATTCCAAACTCACAATAGCAAGTATGGTTTACAAGGAACTCGCATACACACTCATACAAACGCAAAAAACTTTTATTTTCTTCGCTCGTTGCAAGCCGCTCAGCAAAGGAGCAGAGCAAAAAAAAAAGCACGAAAGTTGTTTTTGGTTGAGCACAGACCGTTCGTTCAAGCGACCCTGGTGAACGGATCTGGTCAGACTTTTTGGGCACGTGGTGCTTAAAAAACTGTTATGTGGTGAGTGCAAGAAACGGTCAACTGTTATTGGCGAGCTTTGCTTCATGCGGGTCCTTAAATTTAGGGTTTAACTTACTACTTTCTCCTATTGTTGAGTCAAAATTCTTGATCATAATGTAAGCTCCTACTTTGTAGTGATTTTCTTTTTATCGTTTTGAATCTACATATGACTTTCTGTAATCCTGTACTTTCCTTTGAGCTTTTTCAGCTTTTCCTCGAGCCCTTATTATATCTACAGTTTTTGGTTGCTGTTCAGCCTCTACAATATTTTCCTTTAGACTGTCTATTATAGTCCCTTATTGATTTACACCAAAAAGCATTATGCTTGGATGTTCATCAATACTTCTATGCCTCGTATTATTCATAGCATATTAAATTTTCTCTAAGACCTTGTGCCATTGGTCTTCTTTTTCGCAATCTGTTTATTTACTAATCATTGATCCTAGGTCTCTATTTATTCTTTCAACTTGTCCATTAGCTTTTAGGGACCCCATTGCGATTTTTATGTGTTTAACATTTCTTGCTGTCAACAATTCTTCAAATACATCTGCTGTGAAACATGTTCCTCTATCTGATACTATACTTGTTGGTCTGCTATAAGCCCTAAAGTAATCAATTAAAGCATCTATCGCTTCTTTGGACTTTGTTGTCTTTGCAGGATATAATCGTACAAATTTCGTACAAGCGTTTACGACTACTAACACATATTTCTTCGTCGAATTTTTTTGATTTATCGGGACATAGTTATCTATGTTGATCACTTCGAAAGGTCTGTTATACAAGTCCCTCTTGTTTTCCCTTTTTTCGTTGTGAATGCAATACATTTCCTTTATTTCCTTTATTTCCCTCAACTTCGTATCCTTGTTTTGACATATAATTAGATTATCTTCCAGTGTGATTTCCCCTATAACCAATACATTATTACATCTGCTGAGAGCATCTACGTGTTTTATTCGAATTCCAGACTTATGTTCTAGTACGTATGTGTAGTTTTGTAGCTCTAAAGCCCATCGTGCTGTCCTTGGGTTCAATTCCTTTTTATTTAAAGTCATTGTTAAGGAGTTACAATCGGTCACGATTTTAAATCGTTCCCTGAAGATAAACTCTAAACCTTTTTAGTGCATATATAATTGCGAGCGTTTCCAGTTTAAAGCTATGCTACTTCGACTCTGTTTCTGTTGTCCTTTTGGAAAAATAGAAAACTAGATGTAACTTTCCGTCCACTTTTTTCTGTAAGAGTATGGCCCCAAACCCTATTGAGCTTGAATCACAATGCAGCTCCGTTTCTCGGTAATTCTAATTGACCTAGTGGTGTAGTAAATGATGTACATTTCACTGAATCCTTACTCATATAGACGTGATGGTATCCGCATTGCACCTTCTTTTTCGTCGGGAGTACTCAGACTCACATGGTTGAATAACACCCTCTCGCCCTCTTCATCTAAAATCTCCTGCACTTTTCTTTCTCTGCATATGCTAAACGTCTCGGTGCGCAACTAAACTTTGATTAAATCCAACATAATCTTTGCTTATAGCTTCTTCATTTTTTTTTCCTGGTTGGAACGTATGCTATTTTTAGAACACTAATTTCGCTGCCGGAATCTATGAGACATTCTAGGTAAATGGGTGCAAATTTATTAGTATTCGGCTGAAAAATTACTTCGACATATCTTTCCTAATTGTTTGATGATTCCTTCTTTTTGTACAGCCGACACTTTTTGGCCAGATGTCCCATATCACCGCATGCGAAGCAAGCGCTGTCTTCTCTTTTGGGTTTACGACACTCCTCTGATACGTGTGCCTTACTATGGCAGTTGTAGCACTCCACTCGTTGTAGTGCTCGCCTAGTATGGTCCTCTTCGTCATGCTTCTTTTGGTTCTTCTGGCATCTCCATGTTCCGGAACACTTCTAGTAATTCCAGTTTTGAACGCAACTTTGCCAAGTTTCACTCTGAATGCTTTTTCAATTTGTACTAGCAACTCGTCTGCTGTCTCGATCATCCGAGTTTCTTCGGAATGAAGCCAAACTTGCGCTTTGCCCTTAACTTTGCAATGTATTAGCGCGTGTAGTGACTCGTCGTCGACTTTAAAATTCCTTTTAATATGCGACACTTGTGAGAACCATGCAGTAAAACGACGATTTTATGCCTTCACTTTGAATTATTGGCTCTTAGCGATCTCATTTTGTAATTTCAATATTTTAAGTTCATTTTCCAGACATTTTATACGACCAGCTTGCTCCACTTCTTTCTTTGTCGCACCACTTTTTGTCATTGCTCCGTACTCACTTTCATTTATAATTTCATCACCTTCTTCGAATTCCTTGTTCTCGTTTTCGCTACAATTTTTATACCATGTACCTTAAGGTACAAATGGTATATTAACTTTGTGCAAATGTATGTAACAGCCAGAAGGAGACATCTCCGACCCCATAAAGTATATATATTCTTGATCAGCGTCAATAGCCGAGTCGATATAGCCATGTCCGTCTGTCTGTATGTATGAACACCTCGTTCTCGGAGATGGTAAGAGCTAGAGGTCTAGTTGTTTTTGCTTTTGGTGTGTTATTGTTGCAGGCAGATCAAGTTTACAGCAAGAAATGTTAAACACATTTGCCACGCCCCTTTCCGCCTTCGTAATTTGCATAAAACTGTATTTGATTTTTCTTCGATAACTTGGAAAAAATAAGAGCCTGAGACCTATTTCTTTCTGCAATATATCCGTTTGACTATTGCGCAGATAATGCCATTCTTGGATTTTTGCCACGCCCCTTTCCGCCCTCGAATTTGCAAAAAAATCGATATCTTCGAAATGGTAAAAGCTAGAGGCATTATTTTCAGTCCAATAAGTCCACTGATCGTCAAACACGTACGTGCAAAATTACGTACAATATTTTATCGGACAATAAATATATAAGATATGGGCAATTAAAGTTTTACCCACCCCTTCCCTAGGCAACGGCATGCCGCACACGCTGGGGTTCGCATGTGTATACATACAGTAGTGTGTGTGCACCTGCTGATTTTTTGGATGTCAACAAACGAAAATATGGTGAATTATTTGAAAAAAAAAATAAAATCAAAGAGATGGTTCATAAAGAAAAGAGGTACATGGTATTTCGTTGTCGAGAAATCTCGACTACAGCGTTCCTACTTGTTGTTCTCACTTTGTCGTCGCTAATTTCTGTTTCTTCGCATTCCATCGCTTTGCTGCTTGTACATAGGCTTTGGTCGCGGTCTACGTCACTCACACCATTAGACGACAATGTGTCGCAGCTTGCCGGCATCGCACATTCCTTGGAATTTGTAACGCTTTCCATTTCGCTTTGTTGGTTCATTTTTGTTTCGAGAATATTCACTGCTTTGTTTCGCTTAATCGTAGCAGATGAGTTATCGAGAAGTGGACCGATTAATTCAATGACGTCAATACAACATAGCGCAAAAATTTCAGATTACTGATGCTGCATTTGAGACCAGCAAAAGGGTTTATGGGAATAACAAACTTCACCGACACACAGACAATAACCATCTTTAAGGGTATAGGAAAAGAGCTAATTTCCACAACTACAATAATTCATGTTATAGACCCAAAGCAGATAGAAACCACCATCAACAAATTACGCGATTACACAAAAAATGATCTAAAAACGAATTCTCTATATAACACCTTGCACCACGAAATAAAACTTGCCCTCACAAATATCAATGCGATAACCTCATCATTTGGTCGTAGGAAAACTGGATTGGATCAGTATGTGGCCGGCACCCCCGATCATAATGATCTTATCGGATTTGTTTTTTTTTTTTTAATTTCAAATAAAGATCAGCAAATTATTATATATA
>JAJJHQ010000581.1:182166-234763 GCA_021223825.1 Drosophila ironensis
GGCATTTTTCTCAACTTTGGCAGCTCATAACTTTTGCAAAAAAAATCTCAGAACCACGGGGAATACCTCGATGGAAAGCTAATTTCCTGACGAATCCGTGGATATACATCCGAGAACGAGGTGTTCATACATACAGACAGACGGACAGACGGACAGACGGACGGACGGACGGACGGACAGACGGACATGGCTATATCGACTCGGCTATTGACGCTGATCAAGAATATATATACTTTATGGGGTCGGAGATGTCTCCTTCTGCCTGTTACATACATTTGCACAAAGTTAATATACCATTTGTACCTTAAGGTACATGGTATAAAAAGTCATAAGAGGGCTAAAACCAAAAATGGCTCCCGGCGGTGACCTACTGACGCCAAAGATGTTCATTGAACTACCAATAGATGTCGTCTGTAAACTATTAAATGGGATCATTAATCTCGGCTATTTCCCAAAAAAATGGAAGAAATCCATCATCATAATGATACCGAAGCCTGGAAAAGACCACAATTCCGACATGGTATAGACCAATAAGCCATCTATCTTGTTTGTCTAAATTGTTTAAAAAATGCTTGTTAACTCGCATAATACCATATCTGAAAACTTTCATAATTATCCCAGCACACCAATTTGGTTTCCGAAGAAACCACGGAACCATTGAGCAAATGAACAGATTAACATCTAAAAAAAGGCTCAGCCTTTGAACAGCGAGAATACTGTAGCGCTATTTTTTCTCGACGTAACTCAAGCTTTCCACCGAGTTTGGCTTAAAGGACTCATGCACAAAATTAAAACGTATTTGCCAACATACACCCACAAGCTACTGGAATCATACCTCTACAATAGGGTATTCTCAGTGAGATGCAACGCAGCTCTACGGGTGACTACATCATCGAAGCTGGAGTTCCACAAGGAAGCGCACTCGGCCCTTGTCTATACGTTTTGTATACTGCGGATATTCCTACGAACGTACAACTAACACCGTCAACGTTCGCCGACGACACCGCTATCCTCAGTCGCTCCAAATGCCCGACCCAAGCAACAAACCAACTCGCTAATCATCTCATAACAGTGGAAAGGTGGCTGTCCGACTGGCGCATTAAAATAAACGAAAAAAAGTGTAAACATGTAACGTTTACTCTTAAGAGACAAACATGCCCTCCGCTTTCACTAAACGGTATGCAGATCCCTCAAGCTAACGAAGTAACGTACCTAGGCGTCCACCATGATAGACGACTAACCTGGCGTAAGCACATCGAATGCAAGAAGGTGCACCTAAAACTAAAAGCTAGCAGCCTCCACTGAATCATAAACTCACGATCACCACTGATTCGCCCCCCAGCATTCGTGGAGTAAAGACGTGCGTTCGAAATTGATCCCAAGCAACCCAGCTTAAGTCGCGTTACCGTTTGTGTGCAAAATTTGCATACGGAGCCTAATTTTATCCACTGCAAAGCGGTGGCTTTCTTAGTCGCGAAACCCAACTGCGATAAGTGAGATAAGCGTTGCTTTTGTTTCTCGCCCCTCGCTTTGCGCGTCGCGCCAGCGGGAGGTCGTTGACATCTTCGCATCTACTTCGCATCGATAATTGGAATATCAATTGCTTTATACGTCGTAAGTATAAAGATAATTGATAAAATGGAAGAATCATCTGCTCACTCGCATCCTAGCAATAGGAGCGTTAAGCTTGAGAAGATGAAAATAACAACTGGTGTAGAAAATGGTGAAAGAATTTATGCACCAGTCACGCGGAATCTTCTGCCCAACTCACAGGTACGCCCTGCGTACCTGTTAGCAGTAACTCGACTACCAGTGTTACCTGCACCATCTCCAACGCCCAAACAATCTTGGCCAGTACCAGTACGTACACTGTAACTACAACTGCGCCCAGCATTTGCTCAACTACGTCGCCGAGCCTCCCAAACGTTTTAGCTTCGTTGAGCAGTAAATCAAGCAACTCGAACTGTCTCTTTCAAGATACAAATAAAAACAAAAGCCGAAAACGTAAAGGCGTGGCCCAGCCCACACCATCTACCCTTACTCCGGCCCCGACCCGCAAAACCAAGCTGCAGGCTCCCATGCCGATCAAACAGCTGCCCGATACCTCTAGTGTAAAGGCATTGGGTAGCAACCGATTTGCAATTCTGGCTACTGAAGCCGAAATAATGGAACAAGAGCTGGAAGACGCAGACTCCACAAACGGTGATTCAGATGCCCTCGCTGGAGATGGTCTATCTGCTACATCTAAAAAAATCCCAGCAATTTGTGTACCGAGCGTAAGCGACCCAGTATTACTGGAAAAAGCCCTGGATCTTAGCATCGGCTCAAACAGCTACACAATTCGCACTTCCAAATTTGGTGTCTCCCGTATATACACGACCAACTCTGATACCTTTCGGGCTGCAGTAAAAACGTTAACAACGCATAACTGCCAATTTTGGCATCACCAGCTCAAAGAAGACAAGGCGTTCAGAGTAGTAATTAAAGGAATGCACTCGAACGTACCGAAGACACAAATAATACAGGGACTCACAAATTATGGCTTCGAGGTCCTTAATATATACTGCCCCAAAAAGACCGACTGGAAGAACATCCAGGTTAACGATGACGACAACGAAGCAACTAAAAATTATAAAACTAGGCAAAATCTGTTTTTTGTCAACCTTAAACAGAGTGCAAAAGTTACAGAGTCCCTAAAAATAACAAATATTGGTAAATACAGGGTCACTGTTGAGCGTGCTTCCCGTCGAAAAGAACTACTGCAATGCCAAAGGTGCCAAATTTTTGGGCACTCAAAGAACTACTGCGTCCTGGACCCTGTTTGTAGTAAATGTAGTGGTCCTCATATTACAGGTTCTGTGCTCTGTGTGGGCGACACACCCTTGTGCGCTAACTGTGGTGGCAACCATGTCTCAACAGACAAAGGCTGCCCAGTAAGACTGGAAAAAAATACGAAACTGAAGCCAAAGCCTAGACAACAAATGTCGGGGTACCAAGACACGCCTCGCGTGGATTCATTCCAGCAGAGGCAATGAGAACCAATATATCATATGCTGACATAGCCCGACCCAAGGTTTTGCAAGGAAGAACTAGCTCAACCCCGCAGAGTGGCGATAGCTCTTCTTCGGACCCTATGCTCAAACATAAGTTTTCAGCAATAGACAATGCCATCCGCGACATTAATACCAAGCTGGACACTTTATTTAAGCTGATGCAGGAAAATGCAGAATCGAACAAGGCATTTAGAGAGCTTGTCCAGGTCCTCATTGCGCGTCTGCCGAAATGATCCAATCAGCATTAAAAGTGGGATTATGGAATGCTCGTGGCTTAAGCAAAGGCTCTGAAGAGCTTAGAGTATTCCTCAGCGCTCATAACATTGATATAATGCTTGTTACTGAGACCCTCATGCGCGAAGAACGGCGGATCTACTTGCCAGGCTATGCTTTCTACCATGCCCACCACCCCAGTGGGAACAGTAGAGGTGGCGCTGCAGTCATGCTTAAGGACTCCTTAAACCACAACCCTCTGCCCCCCGTCTCTGGCACCGACAGGCAGATAGCTAGCGTCCAACTACATACTACCGAAGGCAATGTCACGCTAGCGGCGATATACCTACCTCCAGCTGAAAGATGAACCCAATCAGAGTTTGTATCCTTGCTTGACGGACTAGGCAACAAATTTATTGCTGGTGGAGACTTTAACGCCAAACATGCATGGTGGGGTAACCCAAGAGCATGTAGCAGGGGTAAGAAGTTGCAGGAAGCCATTGCGAACGGTCAGTACCAAGTCCTTGCCACAGGTGAAGCTACTTACTATTCGTATCAACCCCGAATAACACCGACAGCACTTGACTTTTTTATAGTCAATGGGTATGATATGGACAGGCTTCAAGTAAGCACAATGCATGAACTCTCCTCGGACCACACTCCTCTCCTGGCCACATTGCACGCCACGCCCGTGTTTAAACCTCAGCGTTTGCGAATCCTTCCCCGCGGTGCCAATCTAGACTTTTTCAAAGCCCACATGGAACAGCTGAGTGTGGACAATTTACAAATTCAGGAGCCGGGTGACATTGAAAATGCCATCAGTCTTTTCATGCGCCAGATAAACCAGGCTGCTGCGATAGCTGCACCCAGAAATCGTCTGAATGATGAGGGTCCCAGACCTCTCCAGCTACCACCCAGAATTGGGGCTCTTCTCAACCAAAAAACAAGAGTCAGAAGGGAGTACGCAAGAACGGGAGACGCCCGAATCCTCCAGATACATAGTCGGCTGGCCAATTGTTTCAGAAAGGCTCTCGCATGAAACAAACAGGAAGCAATAGACAATTTTCTTGAAAAGCTAGACCCAGAGGCTAGTTCAAACTACTCGTTATGGCGTATCACCAAACGGTACAAAACTCAGGCCACCCCAAAATCAGCAATTAAAAACACCTCAGGGGGCTGGTGCCGTACAAGCCTAGAGAAAGCGGAAGTGTTTGCTAGCAACCTTGAGCTACGCTTCAAGCCTTACGAGTACTCGCCTGAAAGCATTCGCCAACAGGTTGACGGATTCCTAGGATCTCCATTTCAGATGAGCATGCCTGCTAATCCTGTCACTCTGGCAGAAGTGAAGGTCCTAATAAACAAACTTTCACCTAAGAAAACTCCTGGGGAAGACCTCCTAGATAACAGGACGATACGACTCCTACCGGACCAAGCCCTACAGTTTCTGGTGTCGATTTTCAACAGCGTCCTAACTGTTGGATACTTCCCGGAAGCTTGGAAATCTGCAAATATCATCATGATTCCAAAACCTGGAAAATCGCCGACTGAAGTGGACTCATACAGGCCTATAAGTCTTCTTCCTTCCCTGGGAAAAATCATGGAAAGACTGATCCTGAACAGGCTACTCACATATGAGAACGTAACCTGTGCGATCCCGAAATTCCAGTTCGGTTTCCGAATTCAGCACGGTTGTCCTGAACAACTCCACCGAGTCGTCAACTTTGCTCTAGAAGCAATAGAGAAGAAGCAGTACGCAGTTGCAGCCTTCCTTGACATCCAACAGGCATTTGACAGAGTCTGGCACCCAGGGCTACTATACAAGGCTAAGAGCCTTTTCACGCCACAGCTGTACCAGCTCGTGAAAAGTTTTCTGGAAGGACGCACCTTTCATGTAACTGTTGATCAAGTCGTCCACCAAATCAATTTCGGCCGGAGTTCCCCAAGGAAGCGTACTCGGCCCAACTCTGTACTCAATCTCTGCCTCAGATATGCCTACACATACTCCGATTACTGAAGTGGAAGATCAAGACGTGCTTATTGCCACCTATGCAGACGACACGGCTGTCTTGACAAAGAGCAAAAGTATTTTGACAGCTACAGTAGCTTTGCAGGAGTATCTGGATGCATTTCACCAATGGGCCACGAACTGGAATATTCAAGTTAACGCGGACAAGTGCGCCAATGTAACTTTCTCTCTCCGCCGAAGTAGCTGTCCTGGAGTCAGCCTCAATGGAAGAACAATCAGAGCCCTTCCTGCGTACAAATACCTCGGTATCACTCTGGACAAAAGGCTCACTTTTGGCAGACACATTACTTGTCTTCAACACTCCTTCAGGACCAAAGCTGCTTGTATGGCTTGGCTTCTTGCACCACGCAACAAGCTTGCACTAGGTTGCAAGGTCCTAATTTACAAGTCCATATTAGCACCAAGTCTGTTTTACGGACTTCAGGTTTATGGTATCGCTGCAAAATCCAACCTTAATAAAATTCGGGTTTTGCAAGCGAAAACACTCAGAAGAATCTCTGGAGCCCCGTGGTATATGCGTACCAGAGACATTGAACGCGATCTCAAAGTGCCCAAACTTGGAGATAAGCTCCAGGAACTTGCACGGAGGTACATGGAAAGGCTAAGCTCGCACCCCAACAGCCTAGCCAGAAAACTTGGAACCGCCGCGATAAACAACGCTGAACCTGGGAACCGAGTCAAAAGAAGACTGAAGCGACACCACCCTCAAGATCTACCCGACCGGATTTTGACCTAGCAACATCACCACCCTTAGAATTATTTATTGACATGTAAATAGATATGTACATACCTCTAGCTATAAGTCATTCTTAGACCAATTACTGTTTTTTATTATTTAAACCGATTAGATTGAGCTGCCATTACGGTAGCAGTGTGCTAATCATCGTCAAAATAAATGAAAATGAATTTAAAAAAAAAAAAAAAAAAAAAANAAAAAAAAAACGATCACCACTGTGCCTGGACTACAAGTTACTACTCTACAACTCAGTCCTAAATCCTATCTGGACATACGGCTCCCAGCTGTGAGAGAACTCGAGCAGTAGCAACATAGACATCATACAGCGCGGACAATCAATCAGAAATATCACTGGGGCATCTTGGGATGTTCGCAACGAAAACATCCACGGGGATCTTGGCATCCTCGCAGTGAAAGACGAAATCCAGAAGCAAAAAGAGTCCTACAAAGAAAAGCTGTTTTCGCACCCAAATTTCCTCGCTTGGGGATTGACTCGGGTATCCAGCGAATCCCGCCTGCGACGCAACGACCTCCCAACCCAGCAATCGATTTTTAGGGCCGTCTAATTCTGTACCAGTCAATATGACTGTTAGTTAAGTTAAAAATATAAAAATTTATATACCTCTTGTTAGTCTCGAAAAGAGAAGATTCAGGAAATAAAAGAAAAGTTGAATTAAAAAAAAAAAAAAAAAAAACTTGAGCTCGCGGATCGTCAAACACGTACATGCAAAATTACGTACGGATCGGACAATAAATATAGAAGATATGACCAATTAAAGTTTTACTCACCCCTTCCCTAGGAAATCTCGATTACAGCGTTCCAACTTGTTTTTTTTTTTAAGAACCGCGAATAAAAAGAAAAAAAGGAACAAGACTCTGCACACCAAAATTTCGAAACAAATAGGCTCTATTTTGCGGTTGTTTTGCCTTTACCAATTTTGGGTATCAATATAGTTTGCCAATTTCACCTAATTGTGAATGTTTATTTGGCTGGTAGCTTTACGATTGGTCCAAACTTTGGGTCACTATTGCTTTGAGGAGAAATTGATTTATTCCACCTTTTTTATACTATGTACTTTAAGGTACAAATGGTATATTATCTTTGTGCAAATGTATGTAACAGACAGAAGGAGACATCTTCGACCCCATTTAGTCTAGATAGCCGAGTCGATATTGCCATGTCCGTCTGTTTGGCTGTCTGTCTGTATGTATGAACACCTCGTTCTCGGAGATGGTAAGAGCTAGAGGTATAGTTATTTTTGCTTTTGATGTGTTATTATTGCAGGCATAGCAAGTTTATTTCAAATTTTTGACACGCGCCCTTTCGCGCTCGTAATTTACATAAAACAGTATTTTCGTTGACACATTTGCCCATAACTTGCCCAAAATAAGAGCTAGAGATTTCTTTTTGAATTATATCCGTTTAACATATACGCAGATAAGGTCATTCTTGGATATTTGCCATGCCCCTTTCCGCCCTCGTATTTGCAAAAAATCGATTTCTTCGAAGTGGTGAGAGCTAGAAGTATAATTATTTTAATTTTTAGTCTGCTAAATCCACTGATCGTCAAACACGTACATTCAAAATAATTTACAGATTGGACAAGTAATATATAGAAAATATGACCAATTAAAGTTTTACCCACCCCTTCCCTAGGTAACGGCATGCCGCAAATGCTGGGGTATTTGACTTATGAGAGTTCGCAACTCGTCATAGGTCAAAGCAGTATTAACGGCTTCCTTCCACAAAACTCCTCTCGATGCACTCAGCCAAGCTCTAATCACGAATTTCCTCGTAATGTTCCTGACTTATCAGTAGTCGCCTTAAATCCCAGATTTTTTTTTTGGCTCTCTGATTCAGGGAATGTGGAGAACACTTGCTAGGGCGTCGTTTCTAACATACAAAGGCGCATTTTCCATCTTGCGCAGCGCCCGGTATATACTCTGCACATTCATGACGTTAGTGTCCAAAGCCTCCATGGGCAGCGCCTGACAACTTTTGCACCGAGTGCTCCCAAAAACAAGCTGTGAATGTCTCGCCAAGAGGGGATTAAGGGGATTAAGTGCTCGGAATTTGACGGTGAAAAGGGAACCACCGTGAACAAATGCTCGGAAGAGAAGGTCTCGATCAAAAGGGAATCGAAATGTGCACGTCATCCGAAGTTGACGGTGAAAAGGCAATGTGTGAAATTACACAAACAAAATTTGTAGAACCAAACAATCGGACGTAGACTCTTTTTATTCTTTTTGTAGTCTGCTCCCAAGCTGAAAATCTTTGCCCATCGCTGGTCTAAAGCCATGCCCCATAACTGTATACAGTATGTAATCAAGGGCACCACGATTCTTTTAAACAACAAAACTTTTTTTTTTTTTCGCGCGGTCCCGTTGCTTAACGTGCAACTTCTCACTTCCCGCCCAACCGACCGAGGGGCGCGCCGTGTATCGTACGGCTCGAGTTGCGTGGATAGACCCGAAAGAAAATACGAGGAAAACTTAATAGAAAGAAAGAATACGAGGAAACTAGTTTAGATGTTGTTGTGATAGGTGAATTAGTATTAGGATTTTAAGGTTGTTGGGATTCGAGTTAGAGGTAATGGTGAAAAGTGCCTTGTAGTCCGTACAATGTGGTGATTTAAGGGGGATGAAATTGCGAGTTAGTCTACAGGGCACGGTGAAATTTAACTGGCCGAGTAACTTTGTACAGTCAATTTAACCTCGTATTAGTTTATTAATAAATACGACGCCAAGCATCGTTCTACGGTTAGTGAGGGTAGGTAGGTTTATTAAAAGTAATCTACTATGGTACGAGGGAAGGTTTTGGTTTGCATCCCAGTTAAGGTTACGAAGTGCGAAAATGAGAAAGTTTTTTTGCACCGATTCAATGCTGTCTTTGTGAACCTCGTATTGGGGACCCGTATTCCAGAATCGGACGAACTAGGGACATATATAAGGTTTTTGAGAGATATGGGTCGTTAAATTCTTTCGACCATCTTTTTACAAATCCCAGTACACCCCTGGCTTTTTTAACCATACACGATATATGGTCGGTAAATTTAAGTTTAGGATCAAGGGCGTCCCCATTTAGGTGATAAGTCGCAAGCATGGGATTACAACGACAGAAGGTCATTGTCTTGCACTTAGAGCCATTAAGGTTTAAAAAGTTAGTAGAGCACCACTTCTGGATATTGGTTAAGTCGGATTGTAATTCCGATTGGTAGGACGCAACGCTATACCTATTGATAGCAAATTTCACATCGTCAGCGAACATAAGGAGTAAAGAGTTTTTATACCATGTACCTTAAGGTACAAATGGTATATTAGGTTTGTGCAAATGTATGTAACAGCCAGAAGGAGACATCTCCGACCCCATAAAGTATATATATTCTTGATCAGCATCAACAGCCGAGTCGATATAGCCATGTCCGTCTGTCCGTCCGTCCGTCCGTCTGTCCGTCTGTCTGTATGTATGAACACCTCGTTCTCGGAGATGGTAAGAGATAGAGGTCTAATTCTTTTTGCTTTTGGTGTTATTGTTGCAGGCAGATCAAGTTTATTTCAAATTTTTGCCACGCCCCTTTCCGCCTTCGTAATTTGCATAAAACTGTATTTTCTTCGATTACTTGGACAAAATAGGAGTTAGAGACCTCTTTCTTTTTGCATTAGGTCAGTTTGCATTTTTTGATTGAGCAGACCAATTCAAAATCCATATCTTTTTAAATTAAAATTACGTACCTTTAAACCACTGTAAGCACAGATAGATAAGTGACAAAGAGAAAGACAGAGAGAGAGGTACACTCGATAGATAACGTTTGAGCGATCGCAGTGTAACTTGAGAGCGAGAGTGCAGTTACGCGAATACAAAGTAAAGAGGATTGGGAGGAGAGGTAGTGAACACAACAAGAGAAGCAGATATTAAAAAGGTATTAAATAACCAAATATTTAATGCCTATTTATAACCTGCACACGCGGAAGCGATACGGTTTTTAAGAACAAACGCTGAGAGTTTCGCACGGAATTAAATGTTCAATTTTCACGGGCTTAATTTTCGCGGAAAATATATTATAATTCGCACAGAAAAAAAACGCGTCCGCTCGCTTCGAAAGAAAGAAAAGACTTGCTTGTTGGCCTAAGCAACCAGTTTTGCTTCTAGAGTTTTGTCCGACATGTCCGACATTGCTTCTTGAGTTTTGTCCGACATTATTTGTGTGCTGTTTCTAGGTGAGCCGCTTATCTAAGATCAGGTACTGTGCCTGGGGTGATTGTGGGATGGTGACGTCATGGAATTCGACTGTAGGAAGGGTCTTTCCTTTCGAAGTGAAGCTACAGTTTTGCGACTTCCTTCCATTTACGGCAATATTCCACCTATTAGCCCACTTGCTGTATGAGTCCAGAAATTCCTGGGTGAACCTTTATGCTTCGATGCAGGATGAGTTCACAAGGAAGGCAGTGTCGTCGGCGTAGGTGGCCAAAGTGTGCCCGGTACATAAGGACTTGGCAAATCTGATGTGAAGAGAGTATATAGAACAGGACCCAGAACGATTCCTTGCGGAACGCCAGCACGTGCAGTTCTAATGCTTGACCCTTCCCTTCTCACCTCGACCATAAAACTTCGATCAAGCAGGTATGATTTCAGTAGGAGAAATTAGACATTTGGGAGCAGTGACTTATGAAGTAGGCCGTAATACCATACGCGGTCAAAAGCTTTCTTCACGTCAAGAAAAGCAGCAGAGCTGTATAGTTTTTCGAAGTCATTTAGAATGTGATTTTCAACTCGATGCGCTTGCCCTGAGGTCCCATGGCGAAGATTAAAATCAAATTTATGATCGGGGCAGGCGACTTGCACTTTTCTTACTCCCATAATTCTGATTAGACCAACATTATTATACCATGTACCTTAAGGTACAAATGGTATATTAACTTTGTGCAAATGTATGTAACAGGCAGAAGGAGACATCTCCGACCCCATAAAGTATATATATTCTCGATCAGCGTCAACAGCCGAGTCGATCTAGCCATGTCCGTCTGTCCGTCCGTCCGTCTGTCCGTCCGTCCGCTAGAGACCTATTTCTTTTTGCAATATGTCCGTTTAACTATTGCGCAAATAATTCCATTCTTGGATTTTTGCCACGCCCTTTTCCGCCCTCGTATTTGCAAAAAAATCGATATCTTCGAAATGGTGAAAGCTTGAGGCATAATTTTCAGTCCAATAAGTCCACTGATCGTCAAATGCGTACGTGCAAAATTACGTACGGATCGGACAATAAATATAGAAGATATGGCCAATTAAAGTTTTACCCGCCCCTCCCCTAGCCAAACGGCATGCCGCACACGCTGGGGTGACGTCATCCGTCTCTTCTTTGATTTCAATTCGTTCGCACGTGTATTTATACAGTAGTGTGTGTATGTGTGCACCTGCTGATTTTTTGGATGTCAGCAAACGAAAATATGGTGAATTATTTGAAAAAAAAAAAAAACAAAGATATGGTTCATAAAGAAATGAGGTACATGGTATCTCGTTGTCGAGAAATCTCGACTACAGCGTTCCTACTTGTCTTTTATAATGTCGAAGATCTAAGCGTTCATACCTACAGTCAGACAAACTGACATGGCTATGTCGACTCTGCTGTTGCGAGTGATCGCAAATATATAGAGACCATTCCTTCTCCCTGTTACATACATTCGTATAAATTCAATGTTAACCCGGTCCTTTTTAAAACCGGTTCATGGTATCTCGTTGGCGAGAAAGACGTTTCTACATGTTTAAAATTGACGGATATGCTGATTTTTGGGATAAGAAAAGTTTTCTTTGCTCTGTTATATACATTCGTAGAAATCTAAGCACGTTCTCTACGAGAAACGGTTTAATCCCTACAATGGCTCCTTTAATGCATACGTATATCCGTTTAACTCAATTTTAGGAATGGAATGACATGAACCTCCGCTGGAATTCGACTGAATTTGGTGGTGTGCGTGATCTACGTATTCCCCCACATCGACTATGGAAACCGGACGTGCTTATGTATAACAGGTGAGAATTTATGTATTTTAAAGTGCAGCACCTTTACCTATTACTTTCTCCATTTATAACCTAAATTTTGTATCTTGAATTTAAAATATCTTCGGTATTTGAACTGGTTTTGACACCAACTTGTATACCATGTACCTTAAAATACATATGGTATATTAAGTTTGTGCAATGTATGTAACAGGGAAAAGGAAGCGTATACCATTTAAGAGACATGGTATAAAAAGTGTACAAGTAAGAACGAATATAGTCGAGTGTCTTGATTATAAATTCCCGGTTCTCAGTTTAAACTGGTTTTTGACACACAGCATTGAATTTTTGGGAGCAACAAATTTTCGAAATTTGGTGTTTGGAGGTGTGTGTGTAGGAGAAGTGCGTGAGTTACCTTCTCTATCCGATATCGCGGAGATGTGGCAACTCTACGACAAAACTCGGAGAGGCACGATCCGACTGGACATTCGGAACTACCGTTAAGAAAGAGAAGACAGAATCGTGAAGAGGCGTTTTGGTTTTCGACTCGGCAGTCGAATGCGAACCTTTAAACTGGACAGACGACCAAATAATAAAAAAAGGAGAACAAAAGTAATTGCTGAGCGTTTCAATTTATCCCAGAAAAAAAGACATCGACACCAATAGGTTACAAACTTATTGGTAACTGGCGCAGTCGGACTCTTACCTATTATTCCCTTTTGAGCCGGACCCAGCATTGTAAAAAGTATGTATGTACATATGTAGTTGAATTATTAGTTCCAAATAAAAACACACAGAATAACGTTAAAGTTCAGACAATGAATAAAACTTGTACTAATACATATGTATATATCAGTGAAACAAATAAAAACTATTTGCATTTGTATATCCCATTATTCTGCTGTTTTGAGAATGTGTGGAACAATGCGTGAGGCACACAGAGATAACGGGATCGTTCGATTCAGTACGAACAGCCCACATACATACATATGTATATACATTGCATGCGAGAAGCGATGCGTAGTATAACAAGAAGCGATGCGTAGTACACGCAAAACTACAACGCAAAACACGAATACATACACATACTGATCGTGTCGTGCGGCATGTTTGAGACAGTTGCAGTTAGTTTTGTGTTTCAGTGCGACTCACAGACTGATGGCAAAAATTGGGGCTCAAGCCAATTGATCGTGTCGTGCAGCATGTTTGAGACTGTTGCGGTTGGTGTTGTGTTTCAGTGCGACTCACAGACTAAGCGGCAATAGAGACAATATGTGCTCAAACCGATCGATCGAGTCGTGCGACATGTTTGAGACAGTTGCAGTTAGTTTGTGTTTCAGTGCGACTCACAGACTGAGAGCAACAATAGGTGCTCAAACCGATCGAATGTGTCTAGACATGTTCGAGATAGTGGCAGTTAGTTCTGTGTTTCAGTGCGACTCACAGACTAAGGACAATTATATGTGGTCAAACCTTTTAACGTGTAGTTGAAACATGTTTGAAACTATATTTATATATTTAGGTGCAATTTAAGTACCAGATACAACAACATATTTACATACGTAGCTTGGTTTTGTAACACGTAAAGTTGAAATATAAAATATACATTCTAAATATTAAATAGTAAATACTAATTAACAGATAAGAGCTATCATGAGAGGAGCAAAAGACCGTATTCCAAATACCAGGAGCCGATCTGGAAACAACATCAGTGTATCCGAGAATACAGAAGCCATGGTAACAAGACAAGACGATCAATCATCTACGTCTTCATCATCGGAATACGTCCCTCCAGATCAAGGAGAGCAAAATGTTAGTCCCATTGATGTCCTATCATCACTAAAGATACCTGACGCAATTCGTTTTTTACCTGTATACGATGGTAATCCAAAAACATTACATGAATTTATAAACAATGTGGAGGAAATCCTCGCACTAATTAGCGGCACTAGTAAAACGCCATATGGTCAGCTACTTCTAAGATCGATTCGAAATAAAATCGAAGGTAAGGCTAGCGAAGGCATCATCGAATCTGGAGCCAGTCTTAATTGGGAAGAAATTAAGGACGCCCTCATTTTGCATTGCGCGGACAAGAGAGATGAACCCACTCTTATGTTCGAACTCCACAATTCGGTGCAGGAGAGTTTATCTTTACGTCAACTATTTGATAAAGTCTGTGAGATTAAATTGGCATTGTTTAGAATAGCGGAAACCACAGAAACGGAGCAGTGTGTGGTTAAGACAAAAAAAAAATTGTTTTCAGACATATGTCTTAACTCATTTTTAACAGGAATTAGGGGCCCATTAGGAGCTACAATAAGATCTATGAAACCGACCAACCTTCGGGAGGCCTTTGAATGGGCGTTGAAAGAAAGAGAAACTTTTTTCGCTCAAAAGAATATGAAAAGACCAGATCAAAGAGGAGGATATGGATCCCAACAATATAATAATAGAAGTATAGATTATAAGCAAAGTAGTGGAAATTATGAAAGACGTAGTTATAAACGTAGTAATGAAGGTTATAATTATAGAAACGATAATAGAGAAAATGACGGAAGACGTAATTATAAACGTTATCGTAACGATTACGAAAATATTGATAATAATTCCAAAAGAGATAACATGTTAGCAATTATGCCAAAAGATAATACCTATAAGAATAACAATCAACAGAAACAATCCAATAGACAAACCACCAATTATCAGTCAAGAAATTCGCTAAGCAATGCTAATCAACAAGCACAAATACACAATTTTAATGAGGCGGCAAATTTTCCACTAGAAGCCTCAGACAACAGACAGGATACCTGATAAATAAAAACAAGTTAAAACTACCGTATATTATAGTAAAGATTTTCGATAAAACTCTCAAGTTCCTTATAGATACAGGTGCTACCTTTTCTTTTATTAACCCTAATTATATTCAAAAAGAAAATCAAATTAAATTACATACACCAATAACCATTAAGACAGTATTAAATCAATTCCAATTACATAATAAGACTATGATTCCATTGTTTAGTGAATTCTCTGATTTGTCGCAGTACTCATTTCTTTTATTTGATTTTCATCCATACTTTGATGGACTTATCGGAATAGATATATTACGAGAAATAAAAGCTATTGTAAACATTCCATTAAAGATACTTGAAACAAGAACTTCAAAAATAAATATTGAACTAGAAGAGAAATCAAATTCTGACATATATACAATAGAAGAGGAGTCAAAGAAGATTATTCAACTACCAGTAAACGTCTCAAACGGAATTTTCTTGTTTGAAACCACAACTGTTTCCGAAGACATTGTAATATCAGGTGGACTTTATACTGCCGAAAACAACCTTAGTTATATGGAAGTCCATAATCTTTCAAGCCAGGACAAAACATTCTGTTTAGATACATATTTAGAAGTACAAAACTGTGGAGAACAAGATTACTTTGAAGTGAACTTAATTCAAAAAGAAAATAATGAAACGACATTCAATAATCAGGATTTCAATACTTATATACGAACTCAGCACCTTAATAATGAGGAAATTAGCCAACTTAAGAAACTCTGCTTAGAATTCCCGATGCTGTTTTTCAAAGATACCTTACCTTTCACAAACTTAATCAAGCACAGAATTAGAACCACAGACGAAATTCCCATTCACACTAAACCCTTTCGTTATAGCCAAAAAGAAAGACAAGAAATGAGGAAACAAATCGATAACCTGCTGGAACAAAAAATAATTAGGCATAGTTATTCGCCTTGGAGTGCTCCAACGTTCCTAGTATCAAAAAAAATGGACGCCTCAAATACAAAAAAATGGCGATTAGTAGTAGATTATCGCAAATTAAACGAAAAAACTTTGAAAGACAAATATCCTATGCCTAACATCAATGATGTGCTAGATAGAATTGGCAGGGCTAAATATTTCACAGCACTAGATCTAGCTAGCGGTTATCACCAAATCGAGATGCACCCAAAAGATGTAAGCAAAACAGCATTTTCCACTGAAGGAGGACACTTTGAATTTGTAAGAATGCCATTTGGGCTTACAAATGCTCCAGCCACCTTCCAAAGGGTTATGGACAACGTTTTGGCCGACCTAAATGGCAAATGTTGTCTAATATATCTAGACGATATAATAATTTTCTCTGCATCTCTACAGGAACACATTATTCATTTAAAAGCAGTCTTTAACAAATTAAATGATGCTAACCTTAAATTGCAACCTGCCAAATCTGAATTTATGAGAAAGGAAATTGAGTATTTAGGCCACGTGGTTACGGACAGAGGAATCAAACCAAACCCAAAAAAGATTAGTGCTATTAAATTATTTCCACTTCCAAAAACCAGAAAACAAATAAAATCATTCTTAGGTCTGCTCGGATATTATAGAAAATTCATTAAAGATTTTGCTACAATCACTAAACCCTTAACACAACAATTAAAAGGTAAAGACTCAGTCAAAATTGGCAAAGAATTCTTATCCGCATTTGAAGATTGTAAAAACCTATTATGTAACGATCCATTGTTAGAATATCCAGATTTTTCAAAACCTTTCACCCTTACGACAGACGCAAGTAATGTGGCAATAGGAGCAGTCCTTTCTCAAGGCACACCGAACAATGAGAAACCAGTATCGTTTGCTAGTCGCACACTTACAGACACTGAATTAAAATATTCAACCATCGAAAAAGAAATGTTAGCCATTATATGGGCTACTAAATACTTCCGCCCCTATCTATATGGTCAAAAATTTAAAATTAACACCGATCACAAACCATTAACGTGGCTAATGAATTTCAAAGAACCTAATTCTAAATTGGTTCGGTGGAAACTGCAACTCTTAGAATACGATTATGAAATCTCATATAAAAAAGGTTCTGAAAATGTAGTAGCAGATTCACTTAGTCGCATTCCAGCGGAAGTACACACCAACATTTCTATAGAAAACAACTCTGATGAAAAGACAAACACAATTTTTACAGTAAAAAAACCAATTAACGAATACAATATGCAGATTATATTTAGAATTCATACAGACTCTCAAATAATAACCTCAACTCTTTTCAAAAATAAAATAAGGAGAACAGTCACGGATTGTTCATTTGATAATAAAAAAATAACAGATATATTTAAAACAATATTAAAACCAAATAAAGTATACGCTATTTTTGCTGCAGATGATATTTTCACTATCATTCAAGAGGTGTTAAAAGAATACTTTTTACCAACAAAACTTTATAAAATTGTAAGAGCTACTACAATACTGAAAGATATTGAAAATATTGAAGAACTAATTAGAGAAATACAAAACTATCACATAAACAACAACCATAGAGGCATAGATGAAACGGTAGCTCATTTAAAGAGNCCAAAATCTATACAAGTGTAAAAATGCAACTCGATAGACTAGGGATGAGTCCGTGCGAACCCATCGTGCGATATGTGGGCGGCAATTTTAGTTTAGGCTTTGGGAGAGCTGCCTTCTTGCTCCCAACATCAAGTAACAGAAATCCCAGATTCGCCTATGCAAATACTACACATTGACTTGTACAGCATCAATTGCAAAATAATTTTAACAATAATAGATAAATTTTCAAAATTTGCAGCTGGATATACTATTCCAGCAAGGGATAGTCTCAATATAGTTAGAGCCATGAGAAATTTCTTTGTACTCTTCGGTACTCCTAAAAAAATAGTTTGCGATCAAGGCGCTGAATTTGCAGGAAAAATATTTAAAGATTTTTGCCAACAATATAATATTCAACTTCATTTCACGTCTTTCCAACAATCATCTAGCAATTCACCAGTTGAGAGGTTACATTCTTCCTTAACAGAAATATATCGCATTATAATAAATAAAAAAAAGGAGAAAAAACTGGATTGTGATCATAATGACATTCTTACCGAAACGCTTATTACATACAATAACGCTATCCATTCAACCACAAAATACACGCCATATGAGATTTTCTACGGTAGACCACATTTATTTAACAAAGAAACTATTTTCAGCAACGAACATGACTATATCCAGAAACTTAACGATTTTCAGAGAGTAATATATCCCGAGATTAAAGATGAAGTCGAAAGAAAAATGAAAATGAGAATCACTAAATTAAATAACGACAGGCAAGATCCGGAACAGCTAGAAAATAATGATGTAATATTTAGAAAAGAAAATAGAAGGAATAAGCTTACAGCTAGATTCACAAGGCAGCAAGTACTACAAGATAAAGGTCCAACCGTTATCACAACCAAAAACCAGAAAATTCACAAATCAAAAATTAAAAGAAGAATAAAAAAACAACAAGAAGCTCAGTCTATTTAAATTCTTATCCATTAAAAACAAAAAAAAAATATAAATAAATAGATATAAATATATATAATATAAATAATGAAGTTGTAATATTTTATAAATACACTATTCTTATCGTTTTTAAGAAAAAATATATTAAATAATTATATTATATAAGCTCAGAATTCAGAATAAGAAGTAAGGTAAACGTTATAAACACTGAATTTATAGAAGAAGCGATGAACGCAATGAAAAATGTACTTATGTTACAATATGTTATATCTCATAAGGCAAATTAACAATACTTTTAATAATCACATACTTATTAATGTTATATTAAATAAACTACCAACCATACTTAATCTAAGACTAGAGAAGGATCACGTTTTAAGGAAGACACCTTCGTTCGCACCGTCAGATGTGTCACCATTCCGGACCTCACTCAGCACTTAGGGGGGAGGAATTACCTTCTCTATCCGATATCGCGGAGATGTGGCAACTCTACGACAAAACTCGGAGAGGCACGATCCGACTGGACATTCGGAACTACCGTTAAGAAAGAGAAGACAGAATCGTGAAGAGGCGTTTTGGTTTTCGACTCGGCAGTCGAATGCGAACCTTTAAACTGGACAGACGACCAAATAATAAAAAAAGGAGAACAAAAGTAATTGCTGAGCGTTTCAATTTATCCCAGAAAAAAAGACATCGACACCAATAGGTTACAAACTTATTGGTAACTCGTGCCATGTTTTTTGTGCGCGCAACTCATTTTTGTCATTTGCGCGGACAACCGGCTGATTATCGAAACACCGATAGAGAATGGCCTTACCAATAACAAATTTTTGCGCCTATTGAGTTAAAATTGTGGATGCCACAAAATTTCGCGGTTTTCGGGGAGAGGTAGCCGATTTAATAAAATAAACTTGTGCTGAACTGGTATCACAGAATTCTAAATAACAGTTACTCTCTATCTAGTCTCCAAAATCTAGGCGTTCATACGGACAGACGGACATGGCTGGATCGACTCGGCTGTTGATGTTGATCAAAAATATACATATATATTGTACTTTATGTTTTAAATTATTAAAAACAAATGTTCTTAGGTGAACTTATTTGGGAATAGCATCGTTCATACTGAGGCTAGAGCGGCAAGATATAGGAAAAACTAGATCCGAGCAGGCTTCTGGCATTCGCGAGAAGCGCTCTGGGTTTATTTTACTAAAGGTAGCAATGAGCGTCTTCAACAACTGGTATCGCTAAGGACCACAATGGTCTATGCGCGACACCCTCCTTCCAAGGAAATAATTGTCCGTCGATGACGAAAGCTTCATATAGAACTTCTACTTACGCGGGACTAAGGCCTGTATACTTAAAACTTAACTCTCCATATTGTCTCGTATCAACAGCCGTGTCAATTCTGCATATGCAGTTAACAGATTGGTATTAAATATTTGGTTATTTAAAACCTTTCCACGTATTGTTGTTGTAATCCTTCACTTCTCTTCATATTCCCTCTTCGCTTTGTGTCCGCGTAACTGCAATCTCGCTCTGTAGTTACATTATGATCTATAACTTTAACTATTGTATTACTTCTCTTACTGTGCTTACAGTAAAAGGTACGTAAAATATTTTTTAAGTAAACATGGAATTCGAAATGGTCTGTATAATGATGAAATGCACTAAAGTCATTTCCGCCAATCATTCCAGCGCTCTCTGTTAGCTGTGCAACAACCTGACACATGCTAAATGTGCTGGTTTTTATGCGGCGGTCTCAGACGCTTTGGCTCGATCTGGTTTCGGTCTGACCCATTTTTATTATTATTTTTTTCTCTCTCTCTTAACATATATTTAAAATCTGTCCTCTTTTTTTTTTTCTCCCTTTTAACATATATTTAAAATCTTTCCTTTTTTTTTTTTTTTTTTTTTTTTTTTTTTTCGCGCGGTCCCGTTGCTTAACGTGCAACTTCCCACCTCCCGCCCAACCGACCGAGGGGCGCGCCGTGTGTCGTACGGCTCGAGTCGCGGGGATAGACCCGAAAGAAAATACGAGGAAAACTTGATAGAAAGAAAGAATACGAGGAAACTAGTTTAGATGTTGTTGTGATAGGTAAATTAGTATTAGGGTTTTAAGGTTGTTAGGATTAGAGTTGGAGGTAATGGTGAAAAGTGCATTGTAGTCCGAACATAGCACCCTAAAAGGATCATGCAGGGCGTAGTTCGTTCTACAATGTGGTAATTTAAGGGGGATGAAATTGCGGGAAATTTTGGGACAATCATTAAATTTTGTGTCATTTCATTCGGGGTGGGATCTTGCAGATTGCATCTTCCTTACAAAAACATAACAAAATCATAACGGAAGCATAACAATAACAATTCAACAACAAATAATTCGGGTATAATAATTAAACGATTGTCCAGAGGGTGGGTGCGTTTAAGGCGGATTGTGGAACTGTTGTCCAGCAGGTTGATGGCTAGATTGTTTGGGTGTACGTGCAGCCTTTTTTTTGTATCGAACGCTGAATCTCGCTATCTTGACGGCAGACGAAAACGGAGCTTAAGGACGTTCTTGTCTTATTTAAAAAGGCTTCTTGGCACTGGATACACGTTTCAATAACCTTTAGTTATTCAACGAATTTCCTAAGCGTAAAATAACAAATTCTTGCCTGCCGCAGACAGATAACCTAATTCCTAACAATTTACCACAAATCATTATAAAACAAGTAGGAACGCTGTAGTCGAGATTTCTCGACAACGAAATACCATGTACCTCATTTCTTTATGAACAATTTCTTTGTTTTTATTTTTTTTTTCAAATAATTCACCATATTTTCGTTTGTTGACATCAAAAAAATCCGCAGGTGCACACATACACACACTACTGTATGTATACACGTGCGAACGAATTGAAGTCAAAGAAGAGACGGATGACGTCACACCCAGCGTGTGCGGCATGCCGTTGCCTAGGGTGGGTAAAACTTTAATTAGCCATATCTTCTATATTTATTGTCCGATCCGCACGTAATTTTGCACGTACGTACGTGACGATCGGTGGATTTATTGGACTGAAAATTATGCCTCAAGCTTTCACCATTTCGAAGATATCGATTTTTTTGCAAATACGAGGCATGGTATAAACACCACTGCCGTATTCCATTCCCTTGGCAACGACCCCGGTGACAACAAAGCATTCGGATCCCGTATGTATAGTTGTTGAAGAATGTCAGCGGAGTACCAACCGTTTCGATGGATAATTAACCGTTTAATAAGCCACATACGCTTAAAGGGATCTGAGACTCCGGACTACCTAAGGTGCGGTAACTTCCTCGAAAAACATTTTTGTTTTTCGGCTAGCCCCTGATACGACTGAAATTGACATCATGGTATATATACATGACAAGCCGATATAAAGAGGGAAGATATAGTAAAATTTTAATATTCCTACACCCGGCATACATAATCTTTCAAGAGACGTGTACCACAAATGGAATTTGAAAATATATGTTCGGCTAACTTTTGTCCTGAATATACGGATATATTTGTCCAAGAACATCAGCCTAGGAATATAAATATAAAACGACCGATGGGTGTTAGACTTCCAGAAAGCAAAACCACAGATAAGCCCTCAAAAAACTCACTTCTTTTGTATGCTTACTTATTTCCTATCAAAACACTAGAGGCCTACGAAGTAATCTCTCTAATTTTTTAACTTTTTTTTTTTTAACTTTGCTTTTATTTCCTGAATCTTCTCTTTTCGAGACTAACAAGAGGTACGAGTGTATAAAATCTTAAATTTTAACTAACCTAAAAGTCATGTTGACTGGTAAAGAATTAGACGGCCCTAAAAATCGATTGCTGGGTTGGGAGGTCGCTGCGTCGCAGGCGGGATCCGCTGGATACCCGAGTCAATTCCCGAGCGAGGAAATTTGGGTACGAAGACAGCTTTTCTTTGTAGGACCCTTTTTGCTTCTGGTTTTCATCTTTCACTGCGAGGATGCCAAGATCCCGATGGATGTTTTCGTTGCGAACATACCAAGGTGCCCCAGTGATAGTTCTCAGCATTTCTGATTGTGCGCGCTGTATGATGTCTATGTTGCTGCTACTCGCGTTCCCCCACAGCTGGGAGCCGTACGTCCAGATAGGCTTGAGGACTGAGTTGTAGAGTAGTAACTTGTAGTCCAGGCACAGTGGTGATCGTGAGTTTATGATCCAGTGGAGGCTGCTAGCTTTTAGTTTTAGGTGCACCTTCTTGCATTCGATGTGCTTACGCCAGGTTAGTCGTCTATCATGGTGGACGCCTAGGTACGTTATTTCGTTAGCTTGAGGGATCTGCATACCGTTAAGGGAAAGCAGAGGGCATGTTTCTCTATTAAGAGTAAACGTTACATGTTTACACTTTTGTTCGTTTATTTTAATGCGCCAGTCGGACAGCCACCTTTCCACTGCAATGAGAAGATTAGCGAGTTGGTTTGTTGCTTGGCTTGGGCATTTGGAGCGACTGAGGATAGCGGTGTCGTCGGCGAACGTTGACGTTGTAAGTTGTTCGTTCGTAGGAATATCCGCAGCATTCAAAACGTATAGACAAGGGCGGAGTGCGCTTCCTTGTGGAACTCCAGCTTCGATGATGTAGTCACCTATAGTAGCTGCGTTGCATCTCACTGAGAATACCCTATTGTAGAGGTATGATTCCAGTAGTTTGTGGGTGTATGTTGGCAAATACGTTTTAATTTTTAGCATGAGTCCTTTAAGCCAAACTCGGTCGAAAACTTGAGTTACGTCGAGAAAAAATAGCGCTACAGTATTCTCGCTGTTCAAAGGCTGAGCCTTTTTTTAGATGTTAATCTGTTCATTTGCTCAATGGTTCCGTGGTTTCTTCGGAAACCAAATTGGTGTGCTGGGATAATATTAAAAGTTTCCAGATATGGTATTATGCGAGTTAGCAAGCATTTTTCAAACAATTTAGACAAACACGATAGAAGGCTTATTGGTCTATACGATGTCGGAATTGTGTGGTCTTTTCCATGTTTCGGTATCATTATGAAGATGGATTTCTTCCACTTTTTTGGGAAATAGCCGAGATTAATGATCCCATTAAATAGTTTACAGACGACATCTATAGCGCATTTTGGTAGTTCAATCAACATCTTTGGCGTCAGTTTGTCACCGCCACTTTTTCAATTTCGTTCTGCCGGAAAGAAGGTGTAGTTGGCAGAGGGGTAGCTTCTGGCTGAATTAGTGGCAGGACGAATGAATTCGAGGCAGGGTTTGGCTGGAAGACACTTTGGAGATGTGTAGCGAATGTTTCAGCTCTGTCTTTGTCGCTGCGAGCCCAGCATCCCGAAGAGTTTCTTATCGGGGTGGTTGTTTCAATTGGGGCGCTAAGATTTTGGTGGGCCTTCCACAGAGAATACTTTGTGCTTATTGGCGAAAGATTCTGGATATACCTCAGCTGTGCATTTTCTTCCTGTTGATGCAGGGCCTGGTCGAGTGATCGGGTTGCTTCCTTGAGGCGCTGCTTTGAGGCTGGTGATCTGCTTTTTTGCCAATCGCGACGCGTGCGCCTTTTTTCTCGCACGAGCTGTTGCTGATTGGATTTGTAGTATTTGTTTCGGTCTGCTTCCTTCCCTTGAGGAGTAGAGATTTTAGCTGCCGCCACGAGTACTTCTTCCAGGGCGCTCGTAGGGTAGTCAATATCCGATTCCATGTTGAGCTCCGGGGCGAGATCTATGTGGGCACTCACGTACTTCTTGTACGAGTATTTAAGCCAGTTCGTTCTTAGCGACGTCAGACTGAAGGGGCGTTCGGTTTTTTCAGGGCTTTGAAGGAGCCTTAGGAGCACAGGCGAGTGGTCTGATGATAAGTCCGAGACTGCTCTAGCACTTATTAGGTTGCGTGGTATTTTTTTTTTCACCGCAAAGTCGATAAGGTCTGGGAGCTTGCGTGGGTCTGTTGGCCAGTATGTGGGACTTCCAGGGGAAACATAGTCTATTTTATTTATCACATTTATGATTTCATTGTTCAATTGCCTTCCTTTGGGAGTCACTAGACGTGATTCCCAGTGCGTATGTTTGGCATTGTATTCTCCTGCGTCTATAAAACGATCGCCAATTGAATTGTAGAAGTTCATAAATTGTCCTTCCAAAATGGAGAAGCGAGGAGGGCAGTAAACGGCAGCGATTGAAAGGCTTCCGTTACTTGACTGAATTTGTATCGATTCAGTCAAGTAACGGAAGTTTGTCGCGAAACTTTTGTGAAAATGGTGTTTGATGCGTTCTCTGATTAGAACTCCGGTTCCGCCGTGGGCTTTCCCATCCGGGTGATCGGTGCGGTAGATTGTATAGCCTCTTGTTTGAAAGTTGAATTTGCTTGTAAGATGCGATTCCACCAGTAGCATAACGTCAATTTGGTTTTCGTTCAAGAATTGTGACAATTCTAGTTTATGCCGTGAGACACCATTGGCGTTCCACATTGATATTCGTAGGGTCTGCATAAATTATTTAGACTGTTGTGTCGTTTTCATGAATGACATAAGCTCCATCATACTTTGTTGGAGGGTAAGCATCATAGTTTCCGTTTTGCTATGTGGCTGTTCTAGGGCCTTTTGAGCGCTTTGTGAGTAAGGCTGAAATGGATTTTCCATTCCAGATCGTAGAGCATCGGCATAGGAGAAGCCGTTGGTGGTGTTTAGAGGACCGAATGAGGACCTCGCAGAAGACGTCTGGCGTAGTTTTTGACGCACTGTACGCATTCTGTACGCATTCTGTGGAAAGAATAAGGGTATATTGAATTCGTGCGAATGTCAAATATGTAACAGGGACAAGGAAGCTTTTCCGACCCTATAACGTATATATATTCTTGATCAGCATCAACAGCCGAGTCCATCTAGCCATGTTCGTCTGTCCGTCCGTCTGTCCGTATGAACGCCTAGATTTTGGAAACTATAATAGATAGAGAAAAACTAATTGCTAATTCTAATTCTAGGGATACCAGTTCAGCAACAGTTTATTATTCAAATCGGCTACCTCCCTCCGCAGCCCGGCAAAACGCGAAATTCTGTGACATCCACAATTTTAGCTCTATAGACACTAATTTTGGATTGTACATTGATAAGGCCATTATCTATCTGTGTTGCCGGTTAGGTCCACTTTTGTTCGCGAAAATGACAAAAATGAGTTGCGTTAAATGAAAAAATTCAACATTCTCCATAAAAACACTTCTCATACAACACACCTACAAAATAAATTACGAAAATTTGTTGCTTCCAAAAGTAGGTTGGTATTATATTGTGTCAAAAACCAGGTGAAACTGAGAACCGGGTATTTGTAGTCGAGACACTCGACTATAATCGTTCTTACTAGTTTTATTTCTTGAATCTTCTCTTTCCGAGAGTAACAAAAGGGTGTATCAAATCTTCAATTTTTAACTTAACTAACAGTTCTCACCTGGGGCTTCGTGGTTTAGCTGGTAAGTGCACTGCTCCTACCAGTTACACAGCGAAGTTCGTGAATTCGACTCCCAAGCATGCCAATCATTAGCATGCCCTCCTTCTCTTTCGGCAAATTTTCCGAAATGCATATAGGGGTTAGCCACAAGATGCCGAGGCGGCCGCACGATCAACGGCCCAGCGGTTAGGGCCTCTGCCTAACAAGCAAGAGGTCGCGGGTTCGATTCCCAGGCCGGGCGGAATCATTCTCGAATTTTTCTGACTTCCAACTATATGCATTAGAAAAAGCCGAAAGCGGCGTTCCCAGTTGCCGTCAGGTGGTAGCTCCACTACTGGGATAAGTTGCACCCGGCCAATCACTGGGTCGACTGACAATCCATCTGATTATTCAAACCTCTACAAAGAAAATACCAATCACCCCCCTAATCCAATGACGATCATTCAAAAAACGGACACGATTTGGTGGACAATGGAACGTGAGGACGCTATGGAACCTACCAGTCTGGCGCAGTTGGAAAGGCGAGATAGACCTGTCCCGAAAACAACACCACCTGGGACACCACCAAAAACAAACAGCACCAAATAAAGTCCGGTGGCAAGGCTCTTGTAGAAGCCCTAAGCTACCAAAAGGAGTAACAAGGGGAAAAAATGGAGAATGCTCTCGATTTTAAGCCAAGTTTTTCGTCAATAATGTTATGTTATGTCCGGATGACCTCTCCTTAACGGATGAGTGTCACGCATAGACCATTAAGGTTCTTAGCGATACCGGTTGTTGGAGGCATTGAATTGCTACCTTTAGTAAAATAGACCTCGAGTGCTTCTCGCGAATGCCAGAAGACTGCTCGGGTCTAGCTTTCATATTTCTTCCAGCCATGTGAAGATCGGTGCATTCATATATCGCTGTCGTTTCGTGATAAGGGCTGGGCAGAGACTGGCTCTCTGTTAGGCCCAGTTTTTGTGCATGGACTTGCAGAAGGCAGTGGCCTGTAAATAGACTGACTAGCAATCTACAGTCTTGTCTCTGTAGCTTTAGTAAGCTGTAGCTTTTGCACATGGTTCTAGATATTTTGCAGTTCGTGGTGTGTGCCCACCTACTGTTTGCTTTCATTAGAGCTTTAGCCTCCTGCTTTAATTATATAGTGCTTCCCTGCTTGCCAGGACAATTTTGGCTTTTGATAGTGCCTTCATATCTGCTTGGCTATCGACAAACACGTTCCCCTGCGCGGGAACCCTAACTGATAAGAGAGCATAAAGTGTGGTGCATATACCTCCACCAGATCCGTGGAAAATCGTGTTTCACCAAGTGCTGTGAAAAATCATATGCAGCTCAAACATAAAAAAGTGCCACGCAATGAGCTCATCGAGCAACGATAAAAAGAACGAACGTAGTAGCTCAGTGAACCAAAGAAACGGCTTCTACGCTTACTATTCAACCCGCGATACCGAAATGGATAAAGTTGCACCTAAGAGCAACGCGGTTCTAGTAACCGCTGAAAGCCAAAGAGCACGGTCTTGCTCACCCGCTCTGCTCACTCCGACTCCCGCATCATGGAGTTCGCAGTGTAAAACCCCCCCTCCAATGGAGGAACCAAATTTCGCAACAACAACAAGCAGTGCTACAAATTCTGCAACAGCGACAACCACTGCGATTCAAAATACCGCGACGTCAACGACCATAGCGAGCACAAAAACAACAACTTCTGAAAGGGCCAAAGCGCCCCCGGCCACACAGACCGGAATGGATCGCTACATTCAAAATAAGCGCAAGCTTAGCCCGCAGGGTAATCCGGCAGGCAATAAAACAAAAATTAACCGCGTCCAGAAGATCGACAAAGAACCAGGCAGATCCAGTAGCAACAGATTTTCCCTACTGCAGGAGGTTGAGGAAAACCAACCAGCGCAAGACACCGCAAAAACAACCAAAGCCTATATCAGGGAGAAAAGCTCCAACACCCTAGTCAAACATATTGAGGCGTTGCGGTGACAACGGGAGCGGGGACAACTTTTATGTTGTCCCGCTTACCAGGGGGAACATCCATGAAACAAAAGTGCAAACTAAGACGGAAGAGCACATCCGAACCGTGTCAAAATTTCTGGACAATGCTAATAAAAAATATTACACGTACCAGCTAAAAAGCAGCAAGGGCCTACAAGTGGTAATAGGGGGAATCGAACCCGATGTTACCGCCGCGGAAATAATAACCGCTCTTAAAGAAAAGGGCTTCGCCGCCAAGAATGTTATTAACATCTTAAATAAAGAGAGAAAGCAACAACCCCTCTTCAAGGTCGAGCTCGAGCCAGAAAGCAAGTTGCTGAAGAAGAACGAAGTCCACCCGATTTACAAGCTGCAATATCTTTTGCATCGGAGAATCACTGTTGAAGAGCCACATAAACGCAACGGACCAGTGCAATGCACTAACTGCCAAGAGTTTGGACATACTAGGTCATACTGCACACTCCGGGCTGTATGTGTAGTCTGCGGGGACGCCCACAACTCCGCTCACTGCACTACAAGCAAGGACAGTACCGTGAAGAAATGTGGAAACTGCGGAGGCAACCATACGGCAAATTATAGTGGCTGTGTGGTGTACAAGGATTTGAAGAGTCGCATGCGACAAGCGACCGCAACGCGCAATCAAAATCCACAGAATGCGTACAGTGCGTCAAAAACTACGCCAGACGTCTTCTTCGCCAAAGCTGCGAGGTCCTCATTCGGTCCACTAAGCACCACCAACGGCTTCTCCTATGCCGATGCTCTACGATCTGGAATGGAAAATCCACTTCAGCCTTACTCACAAAGCGCTCAAAAGGCCCCAGAACAGCCTCATAGCAAAATGGAAACTATGATGCTTACCCTCCAACAAAGTATGATGGAGCTTATGTCATTCATGAAAACGACCATGCAAACACTTGTTCAAAATCAGAACATGGTAATACAGCTGCTCGTAGCACAACAGTCTAAATAATCTATGCAGACCCTACGAATATCAATGTGGAACGCCAATGGTGTCTCACGGCATAAACTAGAATTGTCACAATTCTTAAACGAAAACCATATTGACGTTATGCTACTGGTGGAAACGCATCTAACAAGCAAATACAACTTTCAAATAAGAGGCTATACAATATACCGCACAGATCATCCGGATGGAAAAGCCCACGGCGGAACCGGAGTTCTAATCAGAGAACGCATCAAACACCATTTTCACAAAAGGTTCGCAACTAACTTCTTGCAGTCTACATCGATACAAATTCAGTCAAGTAACGGAAGCCTTTCAATCGCTGCCGTTTACTGCCCTCCTCGTTTCTCTATCTCGGAAGGACAATTTATGGAATTCTACAACTCACTTGGCGATCGTTTCATAGCCGCAGGAGACTACAATGCCAAACATACGCACTGGGGATCACGTCTAGTGACTCCCAAAGGAAGGCAATTGTACAATGCAATTATAAATGTGAGAAATAAACTGGACTATGTTTCCCCTGGAAGGCCCACATACTGGCCAACAGACCCACGCAAGCTCCCAGACCTTATCGACTTTGCGGTGACAAAAAACATACCCCGCAACCTAATAAGTGCTAGAGCAGTCTCGGACTTATCATCAGATCACTCGCCTGTGCTCCTAACGCTCCTTCAAAGCCCTGAAATAGCCGAACGCCCCTTCAGTCTGACGTCGCTAAGAACGAACTGGCTAAAATACAAGAAGTACGTGAGTGCCCACATAGATCTCGCCCCGGAGCTCAACATGGAATCGGACATTGACTACACTACGAGCGCCCTGGAAGAAGTACTCGTGGCGGCAGCTAAAATCTCTACTCCTCAAGGGAAGGAAGCAGACCAAAACAAATACTACAAATCCAATCAACATATCGAACAGCTCGTGCGAGAAAAGAGGCGCACGCGTCGTGACTGGCAAAAAAGCAGATCACCAGCTTGAAAGCAACGCCTTAAGGAAGCAACTTGATCACTCGAGCAGGCCCTGCACCAACCGGAAAAAAATGCACAGCTAAGGTACATCCAGAATCTTTCGCCAACAAGCACAAAGTATTCTCTGTGGAAGGCCCACCAAAATCTTAGCGCCCCAATTGAAACAACCACCCCGATAAGAAACTCTTCGGGATGCTGGGCTCGCAGCGACAAAGACAGAGCTGAAACATTCGCTACACATCTCCAAAGTGTCTTCCAGCCAAACCCTGCCTCGAATTCATTCGTCCTGCCACTAATTCAGCCAGAAGCTACCCCTCTGCCAACTACACCTTCTTTCCGGCCGAACGAAATTGAACAAGTAGAAACGCTGTAGTCGAGATTTCTCGACAACGAGATACCATGTACCTCTTTTCTTTATGAACCATTTCTTTGATTTTATTTTTTTTTTTTTCAAATAATTCACAAAATTTTCGTTTGTTGACATCCAAAAAATCATTTAAACTATTAAATGGGATCATTAATCTCGGCTATTTCCCAAAAAAAATGGAAGAAATCCATCATCATAATGATACCGAAGCCTGGAAAAGACCACACAATTCCGACATCGTATAGGGACGTGGCAAAAATCCAAGAATGTCATTATCTGCGCAATAGTTAAATGGACATATTGCAAAAAGAAATGGGTCTCTAGCTTTTATTTTGTCCAAGTTATCGAAGAAAATTCAAATACAGTTTTATGCAAATTACGAAGGCGGAAAGGGGCGTGGCAAAAATTTGAAATAAACTTGATCTGCCTGCAACAATAACACACAAAGCAAAAAGAATTAGACCTCTATCTCTTACCATCTCCGAGAACGAGGTGTTCATACATACAGACAGACGGACAGACGGACAGACGGACGGACGGACGGACGGACGGACGGACAGACGGACGGACGGACAGACGGACATGGCTATATCGACTCGGCTATTGACGCTGATCAAGAATATATATACTTTATGGGGTCGGAGATGTCTCCTTCTGCCTGTTACATACATTTGCACAAAGTTAATATACCATTTGTACCTTAAGGTACATGGTATAAAAAGTCATAAGAGGGCTAAAACCAAAAATGGCTCCCGGCGGTGACCTACTGACGCCAAAGATGTTCATTGAACTACCAATAGATGTCGTCTGTAAACTATTAAATGGGATCATTAATCTCGGCTATTTCCCAAAAAAATGGAAGAAATCCATCATCATAATGATACCGAAGCCTGGAAAAGACCACAATTCCGACATGGTATAGACCAATAAGCCATCTATCTTGTTTGTCTAAATTGTTTAAAAAATGCTTGTTAACTCGCATAATACCATATCTGAAAACTTTCATAATTATCCCAGCACACCAATTTGGTTTCCGAAGAAACCACGGAACCATTGAGCAAATGAACAGATTAACATCTAAAAAAAGGCTCAGCCTTTGAACAGCGAGAATACTGTAGCGCTATTTTTTCTCGACGTAACTCAAGAAGATGAATAAATCACAATTTAAATTGTTCTTAAAAACAGTGTTCTATTGTTTCCAATTATTTTAAACTCATCTACGAATAGGGTCCAAACATTTACTACAAAATAGTAGTAATTAGTAAGACATGAACAACTGAGAAATTAAACGGACACAGTAAATAAAATTAATTTTGAACTATTTGAAACGAAAAGCTTTAAACAATTTCTAATCATTTTCATCCATTATCATATATGCAAACCTTAAAAATTATATGTGATTGAATTTATTAATTGGGACAGACATAAATTTAGAGCAACCGACGTTGAATATAGATTTAAATACCTGGTTTTCTACGAACTGGGTAAAAATATATATATACTGTATATAGTATAAGATAATATACTATATACATTAGTATATATATGATTAGAAATTACCATACACTTATTTTGGAAAAGCACTTGTCGGGGCCTTTCATCTTATTTATGCAAATTTTTATACCATGTACCTTAAGGTACAAATGGTATATTAAGTTTGTGCAAAGTATGTAACAGGGAGAAGGAAACGTTTCCGACCCTATAAAGTATATATATTCTTGATCAGCATCAACAGCCGAGTCGATCTAGCCATGCCCGTCTGTCCGTCCGTCTGTATGTATGAACACGTCGTTCTCGGAGATGGTAAGAGCTAGAGGTGTAATTCTTTTTGCCTTAGATCCGTTATATGTGTACGCAGGTCGAGTTTATTTCAAATTTTTGCCACGCCCCTTCCTGCCTTCGTAATTTGCATAAAACTGCATTTTTTTCGATAACTTGGATAAAATAAGAGCTAGAGACCTGTTTCTTTTTGCATTTGGACCGTTTAACTATTATGCAGATAATGTCGTTTCCAAATTTTTTCCACGCCCATTCCCGCCCTCGTATTCGCAAAAAAATCGATATCTCCAAAATGGTTAGAGACTCCAAAATGGTTAGAGCTAGAGACTTAATTTTAGGTCTGCTAAGTCTGATGATCGCCTTACACGTGCATGCAAAACTACGTTCAGATCGGACAATAAATATAGAAGATATGACCAATTAAAGTTTTACCCACCCCTTCCCACCGCAACGGCAAGAGAGGTACATGGTATCTCGTTGTCGAGGAATCTCGACTACAGCGTTTCTACTTGTTGATTGTGCGCGCTGTATGATGTCTATGTTGCTGCCACAGCTGGGAGCCGTACGTCCAGATAGGCTTGAGGACTGAGTTGTAGAGTAGTAACTTGTAGTCCCGGCACAGTGGTGATCGTGAGTTTATGATCCAGTGGAGGCTGCTAGCTTTTAGTTTTAGGTGCATCTTCTTGCATTCGATGTGCTTACGCCAGGTTAGTCGTTTATCAAGGTGGACGCCTAGGTACGTTACTTCGTTAGCTTGAGGGATTTGCATACCGTTAAGTGAAAGCGGAGGGCATGTTTTTCTATTAAAAGTAAACGTTACATGTTTACACTTTTGTTCGTTTATTTTAATGCGCCAGTCGGACAGCCACCTTTCCACTGCTATGAAATGATTAGCGAGTAGGTTTGTTGCTTGCGTTGGGCATTTGGAGCGACTGAGTATTGCGGTGTCGTTGGCGAACGTTGACGTTGTTAGTTGTTCGTTCGTAGGAATATCCGCAGTATACAAAACATATAGACAAGGGCCGAGTGCGCTTCCTTGCGGAACTCCAGCTTCGATGATGTAGTCACCCGTAGTAGCTGCGTTGCATCTCACTGAGAATACCCTATTGTAGAGGTATGATTCCAGTAGCTTGTGGGTCTATATTGGCAAATACGTTTTAATTTTGTGCATGAGTCCTTTAAGCCAAACTCGGTCGAAAGCTTGAGATATAGCGCTACAGTATTCTCGCTGTTCAACGGCTGAGCGTATTTCGGATGTTAATCGGTTCACTTGCTCAATGGTTCCGTGGTTTTTTCGTAAACCAAATTGGTGTGTTGGGATAATATTGAAAGTTTCCAATATGGTATTATGCGAGTTAGCAAGCATTTTTCAAACAATTAAGACAAATCATACGTTTAGATTGGCTTTATGACTGAATTGTAGAGTAGTATCTTGTAGTTCAGGCACAGTGGCGATCGTGAGCTTATGATCCAGTGGAGGCTGCTAGCTTTTAGTTTTAGGTGCACCTCTTGCATTCGATGTGCTTATGCCAGGTTAGTCGTCTATCAAGGTGGACGCCTAGGTACGTTACTTCGTTAGCTTGAGGGATCTGCATACCATTTAGTGAAAGCAATGGGTATGTTTGTCTATTAAGGCTGCCGATGTCATGCAAACGCAGCTCGACCTGCTCAGTAGATGGCAAAAGCGGTGAAATATTGCAGTTAACAATGAGAAGTTCACCGCCACCACATTCTCACTCCGCCCAGCCAACTGCCCTACAGTCTACCTTGACGACTCCCCAATCCCGCAAGTGGACACTCCTAACCACCTGGGGTTCACATTTGATAGGAGGCTCACCTGGAGGCCGCACCTAGAGAAGAAGCGTAAGCAGGCCTCCGAAATACTTCGTTCCTTCTACTGGCTTATGGGCAGAAGATCGAAGCTCCGAACGTCTTCGAAACTTCTTGGGTACAAGGCCATAATACGACCAATCTGGACATATGGCTTCCAACTCTGGGGCACTGCGAAAACGTCGAATGTGCGAATGATCCAAACGTTTTTAAATAGAGCCCTAAGAACTGCCACTGGGGCCCACGTCTTTCACGACAACCACACCATCCACGAGGTCCTGAAGTTCCCATGGGTGAGAGACGAGATAAAGAGAAGCAGCGCGCGCTACATGCAGAAGCTTCACCCACCCAAATCTGTCGGCTATCGTCTTGCTGGACAACAGCGTGCAGCTAAGAAGAAAAGGACGCACCCTCTTGACCTCGTCTGGACCTCCTAGGATGCTATAAGTGAAGTTGAAATGAAACAATTTAATGGTTGTCCATAAGCGACAGTTTTAAATGTTATGTATCATGCTGTTAAAAAAAATTAAAAAAAAAGAACTAAAAATTTTTGCAATTCCTACCCCTAACCTGGTTGCAAGTCTTGACTTATTATATCAACACAAAATACTGATTAAATATAATTATTTATGCAACGAGCCTTTGCGTGCAACCTTTATTAACAATCAAATAAAGCAAATCACCAGAGCTTGCAAATAACTGTCAACCGTTTTTGCTCTTGGGCTCTCTTTGCGAGCACAACCGAAAAAAAACATACTCTCTCGCTGTCTTCGATTAGGTTTTCGGTTGACCGATTTCCGAAGACCTTTTGTATAGATCGGTATTTCAAGAGCAGTTCGTAAAGACCCCAACGAGAAACGGTCGCACACTGAGAGTCAGCAAAAGACCGATTGACCGAAAAACTCAATGCAAACGGTCTTTTACACTTACAGTGGTTCGAAGCTTATTTCGTGTAAGAACAAAATAAAATTTTAAATCAACATTGCAGCCAAAATAAAAAAAATATAAAAAAAATTTAAACGCAGTAATATAAATAAAGTTTTTATTTTTTTTTTAGTCTAAAACTGAATAAAAAACTGAAAAAAATTTTTGCAAAAAAAAGAAAAATATGTCAACCAATACATACGCAAAAGACCGTTTCCCAAATGGAACACGACGAAAGGGTCTTGAAACAACCGGACTGAAACAGAATAGAAAAAATCGGTTTCGGTCTGAGAACAATCGGTTTCGGTCTGAGACCCGAAATATCGGTTGCTCTCTGAGTCTTTTCGTAAAGGGTCTGGAGAAGACACTTTATTTACAGACATAGAGAAACGGTCGACCGTTTTTTGCAAGCTCTGCAAATAACCGATTTAGAATATTAATGAAAAAAAATCCATTTAATTTTTCTAATATAGTGCAGACGAAGGCTTTGATGGTACGTATGCCACAAATGTGGTAGTGCGCAACAACGGGAGCTGCCTATATGTACCTCCTGGCATTTTTAAGTCTACCTGCAAGATTGATATAACTTGGTTCCCTTTTGACGATCAGCGATGTGAAATGAAGTTTGGCTCTTGGACCTATGATGGGTTTCAGGTAATTGAATATACTTGCTCACATTATTGCAAAAATTAAAAGATTCGTAGGAATGAACGTTCATAAAATATGTTCTAAAAGATGAAGGAACGCTGTAGTCGAGATTTCTCGACAACGAGATACCATGTACCTCTTTTCTTTATGAACCATTTCTTTGTTTATATTTTTTTTTTCAAATAATTCACCAACTTTTCGTTTGTTGACATCCAAAAAATCAGCAGGTGCATACATACACACACTTCTGTATGCAAACGAATTGAAGTCAAAGAAGAGACGGATGACGTCATCCCAGCGTGTGCGGCATGCCGTTGCCTAGGGAAGGGGTGGGTAAAACTTTAATTGGCCATATCTTCTATATTTTTTGTCCGATCCGTACGTAATTTTGCACGTACGTGTTTGACTATCAGTGGACTTATTGAAAATAATTGAAATAATTCTGCCTTTATCTTTTACCATATCGAAGATATCGATTTTTTTGCAAATACGAGGGCGGAAAGAGGCGTGGCAAAAATCCAAGAATGACATTGTCTGCGCAATAGTAAAACGGACATACATATTGCAAAAAGAAATAGGTCTCTAACTCTTATTTTGTCCAAGTTATAGGCAAATGTGTCGAAGAAAATACAGTTTTATGCAAATTACGAAGGCGGAATGGGGCGTGGCAAAAATTTGAAATAAACTTGACCTGCGTACACATATAACGGACCTAAAGCAAAAATAATTACACCTCTAGTTTTTACCATCTCCGATAAGGACGTGTTCATACATACAGACGGACTGACGGACATGGCTAGATCGACTCGGCTGTTGACGCTGATCAAGAATATATATGTACATTTTTTTGTGTCGGAAACGCTTCCTTCTCCCTGTTAAATACATTTCACAAACTTAAGATGCCATTGGTAACTTAAAGTTTAACAAGTAGAAACGCTGTAGTAGAGTTTCACGACAACAACATATTTTAAATTTTTGCCCTTTAATTTGCATAAAACTGTATTTTCTTCGACATATTTGCCCATAACTTGCTCAAAATAAGAGCTAAAGACCTATTTTTGTAGTGAGATAGTGAGATTTTAGGTGTCTAACAATTTTGCAATTTCGAAAAAAGCGACAAACGATACATTCGCGGAAATGCGTCGATATGTGCTGGTTGTGTTGTTAATACCAACTTGGTCGCTGTCGAGAAATGTCGACTACAGCGGTCCTAATTCTTAAATTATTTGTTTAGTTCTGTGTGCAATATGATCGAATCTCGCAATAGCAAAATCTCGAGAGTCCCGCTCTCTTTTCTGCGAGACTTTAATATTATTCAGTTCGGGGCACAAGTGCCCGTCGTACTGTTACGGATATGGTAAAAACACCATAAAGACAAGTATCTCAAGTATCCGGATAATACTTGCTGGCCCGAGTAAGCAATCGAGGCTCGCAACGTATCCAAGGCGTCACCGAATGGACGGCCGCTGCTTGTGATTTTTGTCTGGATGTTATTATTGCTTGAACCTTTTTATACCCGAATTACCCGAGTTTTATAACTTTGTGAGGACTTGTAATTATTATTAACCAATGTTGTATGCATTAGAAAATTCGCGATGATGAAAATTGAGTACCTGAGTTTGCTGACACCTGTTTCATTTGTCAGTTCTACATTGAGGACCCGGAATGTCCGCCATAATAAAAAAAGGACACCCGAAAATATTTTTTATATGACCCGAAAAATTAAAAAAGGGCTACTTGGAGCATTTATTGTAAGCTAGCAATCAAAATTCACTCTAATCCAGCAAATAGTGCGGCGGCCGAGCACGCATTTTCATTGGCAGAAACACCATAACAGAAAAGCGAAACCGTCTAGCACCTAAGTCATTAGATAAAATTTTATTCTTAAATTCTTATTACAAATCTTCCTGAGTGGAGACATATATTTTTTTAATTTTATATTTTTATTAGCCGTTTTTTAAGTTTTGTGTATTCTTTTTTAATAAATTAACAAATAAAAACGTAATTTCTTATTATTACCTTTAATTTATATGTTTTAAATTAATTTATTTCATCGCATCCCCCCTGATCAAATACGGCAGATGCGACAAAAACAAGTCCCTTCTACGCACTCATTGCGCCCTGCGTAGCCGATAAACACAGCGGCACTTGTAGTACTATCCGGATTATACTTCCACTCTAAACAAAAAGTACAAGTACGTTCCGCACTTCTAAAAAGCAGTGGAAGTGTTACTGCTACTAGATTTGTTGGCCTCTCCTCGTACATAGTAAAAAAGTGATTCGTCAAAAAAATGAGGAGTAAAAATTTAATACGCGCAACGAGAGAGCATTGTCGCGAGTGCGGCTCTCATAGTATATTTTTCTTGCAGTACTTTTGGTATCCGAGTGTTCCCAGGTTACTTGCTACTGCAAATTCACTCGTGCAGTTCTCTGGTATATAAAAGTCCTCAATTATGATTAGTTACAACAGCGTATACAATGGAATATTTCAAGGACATTATTAATGTGAATTTATTAAGCCATAAACTCAATATATTAATTCAACACATTTTTACATACAGTTGGATTTGCAGCTGCAGGATGAAGCTGGTGGAGATATTTCAAGTTTTATAACCAATGGAGAGTGGGACTTATTAGGTAAGTCTAAGGCTAACATAAAATATGTTTTACCTAAGTCATTACACATGCATACATAAGATGAAGCAAGGCCATTTTGGATTGAAAATATTGAATATAGAAAGTTTTAGGACGTTATAAAATTTCATTTTAATACAAATCGCACCAATATATAAGTTATTAAGTTGAGATGATATTAGCTTCAGGGATGGGTGTCCTTGATCCTAGGTGAACTAAACCTAAGAATAGTCAGTGGAAAAGTACTGGCTGCATACACCCACAAATCCGCCGTTGCACAGTGGGGACACTCGGATGGAAAACGCGGCCAAAAATACTTCCCCTTGGAACGCGTTGCTCGCCCAGCTTACAAGTGCAGTGCTACATAATGAACTTTATGCGCACGGATCGCTGCATAAATTGCCGGATCGCGCAAGCGAGGGCCGTTCGTTAAGTGTTTGGAAGTGTAGCTTGTTAACTTATATACGTATATGACGTATATTTAATGTAATAATTATAATTATAATATTTAATCTCAAAAAATTATAATATTCCATTAAAAACATTAAGTTATGGTAAAAGTTACAAACTTTTTAATATCAACTTGTTTTTTTTATTAGAACCGGGTATAAAAACAAAATGCAACAACAATGTACATATTACATCGGATTTATATTTAACCCACTACCTAATATGTATTGTTTTTATTAAAAATGGCTTTGCTTCGTTGCAGTCTTTTTTTTCAATATTAGTAATAATATCATACATATTTTTGCATCCATCACTACATTTAATTTTAATAATAACTTAATCCTTTTATCCACACGGTCCAAAACGGAACAACCAGGTGTGCCCGGTAAACGAAATGAAATCTACTATAATTGCTGCCCTGAACCTTATATTGATATAACATTCGCCATTTTAATACGACGGAAAACCTTATACTATTTTTTCAATTTGATTGTGCCGTGCGTACTGATCGCGTCAATGGCACTTCTAGGGTTTACACTGCCTCCAGACTCCGGAGAAAAGTTATCACTTGGTAAGTGTTTTTGAATTCTTAGCTGCCTTTGCGCTCTGCCAATCAATTTCAATGTCGATTCGTTTATGTACCTTAAAGTAAAAATGGTATATATTAACTTTGTGCAAATGTATGTACCATGCCGAAGGAGTCTTCTCCGACCCCACAAAGTATATATATTCTTAATCATCATCAACAGTCGAGCCGATATAGCCATGTCCGTCATGAACACCTCGTTCTCGGAGATGGTAGGAGCTAGAGGTGTAATTCTTTTTGATTTTGGTATGTTATTAGTGCAGGCAAATCAAGTTTATTTCAAATTTTTGGTACGCCTCCTTCCGTCTTCGCATTTGCAAAAAAATGTTGAGATTTTCTAGAAAATTTCATAAAATTTCATTCAGTGAGCGCTTACTATTTTGAATGTGTCTTATCGCATCAATAAATTTTTTAGTGCTTAATGAATTTATTTTTGGTACAGAAATGTAGCAGAAAATGCCATTAAAGATGTAAAAAAAAGTCGGCAAAGTCTATTAATTTTGAGAGTGTCGTTGCTGGACTGCATATCAATTTAAAAAAAAAAAACAAATAATGATTCTGATTAAACAAAAGTGCGACAAATGATGACATTGATACAAAGCCGAGGTCTAGCCAAATAGATGGCTGGTCTTCGGGAATTAAAATGTTGCAGACGCAGTTGGCTGTAAAGAAAGCCCAGCCTATTAAGAAACCACTAATGGCGCCTGTTGTCAATTTGCGCGCCAAGCGCATTGATGTTGAAGCAAATTCCTTTTTGCTCAGTGCAACTTTAAAACCCTTTATAACCGGCACGCCATTGCCCTTGTCTTCGATGGAGGTTTTGAAAAAAGATGATTGGGACTTCGCTGACGAGTATGATCCACAATGGCCAAACGAATACGAAAAGCTAAAAGAAAAGTCTAAAAGCATTGAAAAATCTAGAAACAATAGTGGCGGGCTGAATCGTGAAGATCGTGACAAGGAAAAGGAGCGAAAGCGAACACGAAGCGGGCGGCGTGATGCGGCAAGTGTTGATGCTTCGCAGCTACCGCTAAAGTTGAGCGGATTTAGCCACCGGCAAAATGACGAAGACAAATACAGCCCACCACCCCCTGGCTCCGTGGCCAAACATGGAGGTGGTGCAGCCATTGCCCCTCCACCCTCACCTCAAGAGATATCCATAGACAATGGCGACGGGTCGTCTAATGTAACCATACCATACACCACAAGTTCTGTAGCTGCCAAAATTATGGCCAATAATGGTTTTAAGGATGGTCAAGGACTGGGCAAGTCCGAGCAAGGAATGTCAATAGCCCTACAAGTTGAAAAGACTTCTAAAAGAGGAGGTCGGATTATACACGAGAAAGATGTGCTATTGCCTCCCTCACCATTTCTCCACCTACTGTTGAATCTTTATCTCCTCAAATTTCATCAAACTCTGTGGACAATGGCCCTGAGCCAAGTATCACTGAAATCATGAAATCGCCTAGCAAAGTTGTACTTTTGCGAAATATGGTCGGGCCAGGGGATGTTGACGAAGAGTTGGAGCCTGAGGTTAAGGATGAGTGTAACACAAAATACGGAGAAGTCAACAGCGTTATAATCCACGAAGCATTTGACACTATCCCAGAGAATGCTGGAATTTAAACGAATTGAAAGCGCCATAAAAGCTGTAGTAGATTTAAATGGACGTTTCTTTGGAGGCCGACAAGTTAGAGCTCTATTTTACAACTACGATAAGTTTAAGTTTTCAATTATAGTTAAATTATAGTTAAAAATTCTAATAAGTTGGGAACTTTTATTTTTTCGATTTAGGAACAGGTTTGTTATTTATGGCTAAAATTTGGATAATTTGTAAAATTTTAAGATCTATTACGTCTAGATATAAAAATTACAAATTATAGCGCTTTTGGTTAAAAGAGTTACTTTTTATTCCCGGTTTTTAAGGGGCCTTACCAGTGTGACTGCTGGAAATTTGATCAATTTTCGGGAATTTCAAAAAAGAAAAATTACTCGGAAGAATATGTTCAAAAATTCAGGGAGAATACAAAATAATTTTTGATAATTAAATATTTTATTTGTGCCCAATCTTCGAAAGCTCCATAAAAAAAAGTGCATCCACTGCTGCCACGTTTCCTATTGATTCAAAAAGGCATCGTATAATCAAAAGGCAATAATTTTTCGTTCAACTAGAAGGTATTTCCCATGCAATGAAAAAACAATTTTGAAAAATATCTAAATTTAACGAAATGGCGATTGAAAAATTTATTTATCAAACAAAAATTGGCGTCAAATTGTCAATTTTCTTTCAACCAATCATATCGACGCATTTCCGCGAAAATATCGTATGTCGCTTGTTTTCGAAAATTAGAGTTTTCTACATACGATACATTAGCGGAAATGCGTCGATATTTATTCTGGTTCATTTTGCTGTAAATAAATTCAAGATAAATATCTGTTTAAATTTGAAGTCATTGGAAAATGTAACTTCGATAAACACTATTAAAGTTGTAAGAAGCTCTCGGCACCATAAATCGGCTATATCTTCCCAAGTTTCTGAAATTTTTAAGGTACATTCTTAAATAGTTATAGGTTTAATTTAAATAAGAAAACAATTTTTTTTTGAAAGTGTCACACTGGAAAAGCCCCTTAAAGGTATATTGAATTCGTACGAAAGTATGTAACATGGAGAAGGAATGGTTTCCTACCCACGGTTGCCACTTCAAAAATTTTTAATGAGCCAAAAAAATATTAAAAATGAGCCAATTTGAATAAAAGGGAGCCAAATTTTTGTTTATTTTTTATTTTGCTTTTTTTTTACTTTTATCATAAGACTTACTTTACTTTTATCATGAGACCAAACGTATTATGGTTTTCGACCTGGAACTTTTAAATTTCAGACATTAATAACTAGAATTGCAAAATATATGCATTAATAAAAAAATGAATTTTTTTTAACAAAAAAAAAAAGATTAAATTACATATGAAATAAAATAAATAAAGAAAATAAATCGAATACTTTGCAATTTACAAAAAAATTCACAACCCTATACTCACATGAATCTAATAAAATTTGTATGGAGGCTGTGGGAAATAACTAACGTAGATCGATTAAACTTATAGGATTTGCGTAAATTGGATTAAAAACTGCAATTAAAAAGTTTCATTAAAATATCTGTCCATTTACTCAAGTTTTTAATAAACTTCTGCTAGCAGGGCTATTGGACCTACTGAGCGTTGGTAAGAGTCACTCCTTTCACCAACGATTGGACTTCCCAACTTTCGCTTAATCCTTGATTGCCTCCATTTGCTACCTTTTATCCCCTACACTCATGCAGTACCTTGCAGTACCTACCGTTGGTCTAGTAAAGTGCTAGCTAGACATCGCACCTCATCTTGGCCAGTGGCCCCATATACCCCTCGGTGGCTTTGAAGAGGTATGGTGCTCATTGCCCAGCCGGCACCCTTGTGGAGTGTTGAATCGAGGATTTTTCAAGGTGCTTACATTGTTAACTGTATAATGTTCGATGGAGCCGCTATTGATATTGATATCGTACAATAAAAAGTAAGAACGATTATTTTTGTGGGCGCAACCTGTGCTCATTGTTCCTAAATTTTCGTTTTTTTTTTTTCATTTAAACTTTGTTTTTATTTCTTGAATCTTTTTTTTCCGAGACTAACAAGAGGTGTATCAAATCATAAATGTTTAACTTAACTAACAGTCAAGTTGACTGGTACACAATTAGACGGCCCTAAAAATCGATTGCTGGGTTGGGAGGTCGTTGCGTCGCAGGCGGGATCCCGAGTCAATCGCCGAGAGAGCAAATTTGGGTGCGAAGACAGTTTTTCTTTGTAGGACTCTTTTTGCTTCTGGATTTCGTCTTTCATTGCGAGGATGCCCACATCCCGGTGAATGTTTTCGTTGCAAACATACTAAGGTGCCCCAGTGATAGTTCTCAAGTTCCCCCAGTGATAATTCTCCAGGACCAGTGGCGATCGTGAGTGTATGATCCAGTGGAGGCTGCTAGCTTTTAGTTTTAGGCGCATCTTCTTGCATTTGATGTGCCAGGTTAGTCGTGCATCCAAGTGGACGTTACTTCGTTAGCTTGAGGGATCTGCATACCGTTTAGTAAAAGCGGAGGGCATGTTTGTCTATCAGAGAAATCGTTACATTTTTACATATTTGTTCGTTTATTTTAATGCGCCGCTAGACGTCAAGCAAGCCTTCCATCGGGTCTGGCATCCCGGACTCCTCTATAAATTCAAGACGGCCCTTCCTCGACCTTACTGCCTGTTCTTAAAATCATTTCTGGAAGAATTTGCGGTAAGATGCAGCTAGGCCATCTCAGGGATTAGAGCAGTGCCCTACACTGCCCTACAGTCTACCTTGACGACTCCCCAATCCCGCAAGTGGACACTCCTAACTACCTGGGGTTCACCTGGAGGCCGCACCTAGAGAAGAAGCATAAGCAGGCCTCCGAAATACTTCGTTCCTTCTACTAGCTTATGGGCAGAAGATCGAAGCTCCGAATGTTTTCGAAACTTCTTGTGTACAATACAACTCCAAATCTGGGGCACAGCGAAAACGTCGAATGTGCGAAAATAGAACCCTAAGAATTGCCACTGGGGCCTACCTCTTTCACGACAACCACACCATCCACGAGGTCATGAAGTTCCCATGTGCGAGGATCGAAATAAAGCGAAGCAGCGCGCGCTACATGCAGAAGCTTCACGACCACCCAAATCTGTCGGCCATCGTCTTGCTGGACAACAGCGTGCAGCTAAGAAGTTTGAAAAGGACGCACCCTCTTGACCTCGTCTGGACCTCCTAGGATGATCCAACAATAATAAGTGAAGTTGAAATGAAATAATTTAATGCTTGTCCATTAAGGATAGCATCAGCCACCTTTTCACCACTATGAGATAATTTGCGAGTTGGTTTGTTGCTTGGGTTGGGCATCTGGAGCGAAAGTGGATTGCGGTGTCGTCGGCGAACGTTGACGTTGTTAGTTGTTCGTTCGTAGAAATGTAAGCAGTATACAAAACATATAGACAAGGGCCGAGTGCGCTTCCTTGTGGAACTCCAGCTTCGATGATATAGTCACCCGAAGTAGATGCGTTGCATCTCACTGAGAATACCCTATTTTAGAGGTATGATTCCAGTAGCTTGTAGGTATATGTTGGCAAATACGGTTTAATTTTGTGCATGAGTCCATTAAGCCAAACTCGGTCGAAAGCTTGAGATACGTCGAGAAAAATAGCGCTACAGTATTCTAGCTGTTCGAAGGCTGAGCGTATTTCGGATGTTAATCTGTTCACTTGCTCGATATTTCCGTGGTTTTATCGGACGCCAAATTGGTGTGCTCTGATAACATTGAAAGTTTCCAGATATGGTATTTTTTAAGCAATTTAGACAAACAAGATAGAAGGCTTATTGGACTATACTATGTCGGAATTGTATGATCTTTTCCAGGCTTCGGTATCATTATGGTGATGGATTTCTTCCACTTTTTTGGGTAATAGCCGAGATTAATGATCCCATTAAATAGTTTACAGACGACATCTATAGCGCATTTTGTTAGTTCAATCAACATCTTTGGCGTCAGTAGGTCACCGCCGGGAGCCTTTTTTGGTTTTAGCCCTCTTATGTCTTTTTCTATTTCGTTCGGCCGGAATGAAGGTGTAGTTGGCAGAGGAGTACCTCCTGACTGAATTAGTAGCAGGACGAATGAATTCGAGGCAGGGATTGACTGGAAGACACTTTGCAGATGTGTAGCAAATGTTTCAGCTCAGTCTTCATCGCTGCGAGCCCAGCATCCCAAAAAATTTCTTATCGGGGTGGTCGTTTCAATTAAAATTTTGGTGGGCCCTCCACAGATGATACTTTGTGCTTGGTCGAGTGATCGGGTTGCTTCCTTAAGGCGTTGCTCGTAGTGTAGTCGATGTCCGATTCCATGTTAAGCTCCGGGGCGAGATCTATGTGGGCACTTACGTACTTCTTGTATTTAAGCCAGTTTGTTTTTAGCGACGTCAGGCAGAAGGGGTGTTTGGTTATTTCTGGGCTTTGGAGGAGCTTGCGTGGGTCTGTTGGCCAGTATTTCTCACATTTATAATTGCATTGTACAAATGCCTTCCTTTGGGAGTCACTAGACGTGATCCCCAATGCGTATGTTTGGCATTGTATTCTCTTGCGTCTATAAAACGATCACCAATTGAATTGTAGAAGCTCATAAATTGTCCTTCCGAGATTGCGAAGCGAGGAGGGCAGTAAACGGCTGCGATTGAAAGGCTTCCGTTACTTGACTGAATTTGTATTGATGTAACCCGCAAGAAGTTTGTTGCAAACCTTTTGTGAAAATGGTGTTTGATGCGTTCTCTGATTAGAACTTCGGTTCCGCCGTGGACTTGCCCAATCGGATGGTCTGTGCGGTAGATTGTATAGCCTCTTATTTGAAAGTTGTTTTTGCTTGTAAGATGCGTTTCCAACAGTAGCATAACGTCAATATGGTTTTGGTTAAAGAATTGTGCCAATTCTAGTTTATGCCGTGAGACACCATTGGCGTACCACCTTGATATTCGTAGGGTCTGCATAGATTATTTAGACTGTTGTGCTACGAGCAGCTGTATTACCATGTTTTGATTTTGAACAAGTGTTTGCATGGTCGTTTTCATGAATGACATAAGCTCCATCATACTTTGTTGGAGGGTAAGCATAATAGTTTCCGTTATGCTATGTGGCTGTTTTGGGACCTTTTAAGCGCTTTGTGAGTTATGCTGAATTGGATTTTATATTCCAGATCGTAGAGCATCGGCATAGGAGAAGCCGTTGGTGGTGTTTATGGGACCGAATGAGGACCTCGCAGCTTTGGCGAAGAAGACTTCTGGCGTAGATTTTGACGCAATGTACACGTTCTGTGGATTTTGATTGCGCGTTGCGGTCGCTTGTCGCATGCGACTCTTTAAATTCTTGTACACCACATCCTCTATAATTTGCCGTATGGTTGCCTCCGCAGTTTCCACATTTCTTCACAGTACTGTCCTTGCAGTGAGCGGAGTTGTGGCCGTCGCCGCACATTACACATACAGCCCGAAGTGTGTAGTAGTTAGTGCATTGCACCAGACCGTTGCGTTTATGTGGCTCTTCAACAGTGATTCTCCGATGCAAAATAGATGGACTTGTAAATAGGGTCGACTTTGTTCTTCTACAGCGACCTGCTTTCTGGCTCGAGCTCGACCTTGAAGAGGGGTTTTGGCTTTCTGTCTTTATTTAGAATGTTAATAACATTCTTGGCGGCAAAGCCCTTTTCTTTCTTTTTTTTTTTAACTTTGCTTTTATTTATTGAATCTTCTCTTAATTTTGAGGCTAACAATAAGTTTACGAATCTTAACATTAAAATTTAACTAACAGTACACTATGACTGCGTTCTGGTTGCGCGTCCCTCATGACGGTCGCTGGGTGGGTAAGTCATTGCGACGAAGACGTGATTGATTGCTTATCCTTGTAAGACCTCTCGCCAGGTGGATAGGGTGCAACAATAGCTTGGCAATATACTTTTTCTTCTGTTCTGCGATCGCTTCTTTGACTGGTAGAATGTTTAAGTCGCGATGTATGTTTTCGTTGCGAACGTACCACGGTGCCCCCGTGATGGTTCTCAAGATCTTCGACTGAGCTCTCTGGACTATGTCAATATTGCTATTGCTGGCATTCCCCCATAACTGGGAGCCGTACATCCATATAGGTTTTAGAACCGAGTTATACAGCAGGAATTTATATTCAAGGCAAAGGGGGGACCGAACGTTTAATAGCCAATGTAGGCTGCTGGCTTTTAGCTTTAAGTGTGTTCTTTTGGCTTCAATGTGCTGGCACCATGTGAGTCTTCTGTCGAGGTGCACTCCTAGATATGTCACTTCGTTTGCTTGCGGGAGTATAATGTTGTTTAACGTAATAGGCGGGCAGTTTTGCCTGTTCAGTGTGAACGTAACGTGCCTGCATTTTTGTTCGTTCACCTTAATTCGCCAATCTTTTTCTACATCGACCAGATGAAGAGCTAGCTGCGCGGTTGCTTGCATCGGGCATTTTGATCGGCTAAGAATAGCTGTATCATCTGCAAACGTGGAAGTTGTTAATCGTGTCGGGATGTCTGCTGTGTAGAGGACATATAATGTTGGCCCTAGCACACTACCTTGAGGAACTTCAGCTCCAATAGAGAAGTCATCAGATATAGCAGTGTTGCACCTCACAACGAATTTTCTGTCGTAAAGGTAAGACTCTAATAGCTTGTGGGTATTCTTGGGGAGCATTGTCTTGAATTGTACATTAGACCTTCTAGCCAGACTCTATCAAATGCTTGAGAGACGTCTTAAAATATGGCAGTACAGTACTCACGTCTTTCGAATGCATTCCGAATTTCTTATGTTATCCTGTTGACCTGTTCAACTGTTCCGTGCTTTTCACGACACCCAAATTGATGTGACGGGATTCTTTCCTGGAGTCTTAGGTATGTGTTTATCCGAGTTAATAAACATTTTTCAAAGAGTTTGGATAAGCATGAGAGTAGGCTTATAGGTCTATACGACGTGGGAATTGTGTGGTCTTTGCCCTGCTTTGCTATCATTATTATGATTGACTTTTTCAATCTCGCCGGATAGTGGCCAAGTTTTGCTATGGCATTGAAAAGCTGGGTGATAGTGCGAACGGCGCAATATGGGAGCTCGATGATCATTTTCGGAGTTATGTGGTCGCAGCCCGGGGATTTTTCCGGATTCAATTGATTTTTAATAATGCTGACAATTTCGTTTGGGCGAAATTCGATTGCTGTAGAGCTTTAGTAAGTCTGCGTGAGGCATGTCTTAAGTTTTGCTTAGCTGATGGCGATCTGTGGGATTGCCACTCTCGACGTAAGCGTCGCTTTTCGATTTGTAGATTTGTCTTCTTTTGATTGTATTGTGTATTTGTAGTTTGAGATGTTGAAGCTCGAGCTGCGGAGACGAGTACAGACTCCAGTGAATTAACAAAGCTGTCTACGTCGGCTCCATCGTTGAGGTAGGGACTTACCTCAATATGTGAGCTAATGTACTTTCTGTACTTTACCCAATTGGTTTTCTGTGAGGTCAGTGGTTCTAGTGTTCCTGGATGCCGGAGTAGAGTAAACAGGACAGGCGAGTGGTCGGATGAAAGATCGGAAACGCATTCGGCACTTATTCGATTTTTTGGAATGTTTTTGGTAATCGCAAAGTCTATCAAATCGGGTAGTTTCTTTGGGTCTGCCGGCCAGTATGTTAGTGTGCCAGAGGAAACATAGTCGAGCTTGTTCTTTGCTTTGATTATTGCATTATAGAGCTGCTTTCCTTTTGGAGTCACGAGACGAGATCCCCAGTGTGTGTGCTTGGCATTGTAGTCTCCTGCGGCTATGAAGTGGTCTCCTAGTGAGTTGAAAAACTGCATAAACTCGTCTTCAACTATAGTGAAGCGAGGGGGGCAGTATACGGCGGCTAGTGTAAGTCGGTTGCCAGTGCATAGTTGTATATTTATAGATGTGGCCTGTAGGTAGTTTTTAGCAAATTTGTTGTGATAGTGGTGCTTAATTCGGCTTCTGATTAGAATTCCAGTCCCACCATGTGCTTTACCATCTGGATGGTTTGTTCCGTAGAAAGAATATCCTCGTAGTTGAAAGTTGTATTTGTTTGTAAGGTGTGTTTCTGAAAGCAGCATTATGTCGATTTTATTGTCGAGTAGGAATTGAGTTAACTCAAGCTTCTGCTGTGAAACGCCATTAGCGTTTCACGTAGATATCCGTGGGGGTCATTATTTGGATTGTTGTGAAATCAGCATTTGAATCAATAGATTTTGGTTTCGCATTAGGTCTTGCATAGTTGTGCGCATAAACGACATAAATTCCGTGAGGCTTTGTTGTAGACTGCATATCATAGCTTCGAAGTTGCTTTTTGGCTGCTCAGGCGATTGATGCTGCTGAGCCGCGTTCGGTTCTTGGTATGATTGCAGTAATAGACTTTTTGGGGCAGGGGTAGCCAGTCCTAGTTTTAGAGCGCTTGCATATGTCACATTTTTGTCAGAATTATTGGGTCCTAGGGGGGATCTAGCTGCAGAAAAGAAGACTTCAGAGAAGAAGACTTCAGAGAAGAAGACTTCAGGGTTTGATCTGGAGACTGTCAACGTTTTATTTTGGGCGCGGGCAGTAGTTGCTCTCTGGTGGATGCGGTTTTTCAGTTTCTTATAAACTGGGCAACCTCTATAGTTGGTAGTGTGATTGCCACCGCAGTTTTTTTTTTTTTTTTTTTCGCGCGGTCCCGTTGGTTAACGTGCAACTTCCCACCTCCCGCCCAACCGACCGAGAGGCGCGCCGTGTGTCGTACGGCTCGAGTCGCGGGGATAGACCCGAAAGAAAATACGAGGAAAACTTGATAGAAAGAAAGAATACGAGGAAACTAGTTTAGATAATGTTGTGATAGGTAAATTAGTATTAGGGTCTTAAGGTTGTTAGAATTAGAGTTAGAGGTAATGGTGAAAAGTGCATTGTAGTCGGAACATAGCACCCTAAAAGGATCATGCAGGGCGTAGTTCGTTCTACAATGTGGTAATTTAAGGGGGATGAAATTGCGAGTTAGTCTACAGGGCACGGTGAAATTTAACTGGCCGAGTAACTTTGTACAGTCAATTTCACCTAGTATTAGTTTATTAATAAATACGACGCCAAGCATCGTTCTACGGTTAGTAAGGGTAGGTAGGTTTATTAAAAGTAATCTACTATGGTACGAGGGAAGGTGTTGGTTTGCATCCCAGTTAAGGTCACGAAGTGCGAAAATGAGAGTTTTTTTGCACCGATTCAATGCTGTCTTTGTGAACCTCGTATTGGGGATTCCAGACACAAGACCCGTATTCCAGAATCGGACGAACTAGGGACATATATAAATTTTTTGTGAGATATGGGTCGTTAAATTCTTTCGACCATCTTTTTACAAATCCCAGTACACCCCTGGCTTTGTTAACCATAAACGATATATGGTCGGTAAATTTAAGTTTAGGATCTAAGCGGATGCCAAGATCGTCAATAAGCTTTAAGGGCGTCCCCATTTAGGTAATAAGTCGCAAGCATGGGATTACAACGACAGAAGGTTAAGTCGGATTGTAACTCCGATTGGTAGGACGCAACGCTGTATTGATAGCAAATCTTCACAAATCTTTGTCAATGCTGGGAGCGATCATGTTGCGTTGTTAGTTGGAGATCATCTAATAGCTTTGTATTATTAATATGCAATGATTGTCAATCGATATTGACTCGTTTCAGAAACTTATGAGGTATGGTCCCTCGAGGTGTTCCGCCCAAAATACAGCGTTCCGTTAAAGTTATTGAGCATCAGAAGTCCCTTGCTAATTTCTTCTACTCCAGCGATGCGATCGGCGTTGCTAAACTCACACTGAGATTTTTCTTCTTTTAGGAGTCTAGGCAATCATGTAGTGACTGTTTGCCAAACAAACATTTCCAAAGATCTTTTATCTGTTTCGGAGTGAATTGTGTAATTGTATTGAATTGTGTAACGTTCTTAAAACGTTCTATAGATTTGGACTTTTTATACCATGTAACTTAAGGTACAAATGGTATACTAACTTTGTGCAAATGTATGTAAAAGCCAGAAGGAAACATCTCCGACCCCATAAAGTATATATATTCTTGATCAGCATCAACAGCCGAGTCGATATAGCCATGTCCGTCTGTCCGTCCGTCCGTCTGTCTGTATGTAGGACGCAACGCTGTATTGATAGCAAATCTTCACATCGTCAGCGAACATAAGTACTAAGGAGTTTTTTATAGTGAGTGGGAGATCATTTATAAGCAATGTGAACAAAAGCGGACCGAGGTGACTCCCTTGTGGGACACCGGACGTGACACTGACCACATCGGATAAAGAGTTTTTTAATAGGAAACGCTGCGTTCTACCAGTCAGGTAACTACGGATCCAACTAAGATTTAACGGAAAACTTAGCAAATCTAGTTTACATAGGAGCAGGGAATGGTTTACAGAGTCAAATGCCTTGCTGAAGTCGGTATAAATGACATCTGTTTGACGATTCTTTTTGAAACCGCTAATTATGAAGGAAGTCAGTTCCAAGAGATTGGTGGTAGTAGATCTTCGGCTTATAAATCCGTATTGGTAGGGTGTTATTACCGATCTACAAATTTGTTACAGGTGAGGGGTAATTAATTTTTCAAACAATTTCGGAATAGCGGATAACTTTGAAATACCTCTGTAGTGTACCGCGTTAGATTGTTATGTTATGTTATGACCGGTTGACCTCTCCTTAAGGGGAGAGTGTCGCGCATAGACCATTAAGGTCCTTAGCGATACCGGTTGTTGGAGGCGTTGAATTGCAACCGTTAGGAGAATAGACCTCGAGTGCTTCTCGCAAATTCCAGAAGACTGCTCGGGTCTAGTTTTCCTATTTCTTCCAGCATTGTGAAGATCGGTGCATTCATGTATCGTTGTCGTTTCGCCTGGCTCCTTGCATTGCCGACACCCATCGTTCCCGGTTAGCTTCACTTTTAGAGCATGGACTTGCAGAAGGCAGTGGCCCGTAAACAGGCCGACTAGCAATATGCAGTCTTGCCTCTGTAGCTTCCGTAGGAACGATGCCCATTTTTGGCATTGTGTTTTGCACATGGTTCTGGATATTTTGCAGTTCGTGGTGTGTGTCCACCTACGGTTTGCTTCCATTAGAGCTTTAGCCTCCATTTTGGAGTGTAGGGTTCGTAGCGAGATTGGTACGTCGTCCACTCCGCCATTTTGGTCTGGCGCTCCTCCATTTGCCAGTTCGTCTGCCATTTCGTTGCCCTTGGTGGCTGGGAATCTAATAGATCTGCACCTCTTTGCGGGTGCTTAAGAGATCTAGTGCTTCCCTGCTTGCCAGGACAGTGCTTTCTCTATGGTTGCTACTAGTGAGTGTAGCGCTGTTTCCGCAGATTTGCCTTTGGTGTAGGCATGTTGGTTAGCTTCCATCAGCGTGCGTGTTGCGCTTCTGATATGGAGTTCCAACAGCTTTTCCAGTGTTTTTAGAGTGAATGATGTCAGGCTTATTGGCCTGTAGTCCTTGGGGAGGACATGAGAGCATTTGCCTGCTTTGGGCAGAAATACCACTCTAGCTGTTCTCCAAGGCCCTGGCACATGGCTGTACCTTAACCACCTTAGAAATATGTTTTTTAACCATGGCGAGACCTTTGTTTTGACCTTCTGCAGCATGGCTGGGAAGATCTCGTCGGGGCCTGACGATTTGTAGCCGTCGAACGAGTCTATTGCCCATATTATTTTGTTGAGGGTGATTAGATCTTCTGGTACCACCTGTTGTGCATTGAGCGGCGTGATCTGCATGGATTTGCCTGCTTCAATGCAACCTGGGAAGTGTGCATCCAGGAGTGTTCTGACGGCGTCTTCGCTGTCCTCCGTCCATCGACCCTCTTCCGTTCTTAGTTGGCTTTGAACCATCTGCTTCCCCGCTAGTAGCTTTCTTAACCTTGCGGTTTCTGAAGCCTTCTCTATACCGGAGCAGAAGGTTTGCCACGAGTTTCTTTTAGCCTTGCGGACATCTTTTTTGAAGTCGCTCAGCCTGGTCTTGTATTCGTTCCATACATGGGCTTCTTCTGCTTGTTTGGCCAGCTTGAAGAGCTCCTGTACTTCACGTCTTGTGTTTTGTAGGCTTCGGGTCC
>JAJJHQ010000581.1:239833-270387 GCA_021223825.1 Drosophila ironensis
CCTAGCCTTAAGTATATATTTTTTAAGTTTTTTAGGTTCTTGGTATACCAAGGCGGATCGTCACTTGTGAGTGGATACCGCGCCGGAACACAGTCATTAAAAAAATAGTTCATTGCACTGTAAAAGATTTGTATGGCAACGGCCATATCTGTGCAATTGTATAGATCGGACCAGTCGTACGTTAAAATATTGTAGTTGAGTCCCTCAAAATTAGCCTTTCGAAAACAGCTAGTTTTCTTGACTGCCTCATACTTTTTGGTAGAATCAACTTTTATATCCATCCTCATCTCTAATGAGGGATGGTAAGGATCTTCGGGGTAAATGAGAGGTGACGCCCTGGATAAGGATACGGTTGCCGGATCCGAGACAAAGCATAAGTCTAGATACCGACCTAAAGAATTTTTAATATGGTTAACCTGTGCGAGTGACATCTCTAACATGCCCGCAGTAAAGTCATGATGTACGGTGGGAATTAAAGAAGGTAAGCTATTAGAAGTGGACGAGGAAGTTTCAGGTAGATTAAAATCTTCCAGAACAACCAATTGGTCCGTGTCAGACAATAAGTTGGATACGGATTGAATCGCTGCCAAATGGTGCCAGTATGTTGGCAACTCAGACGAAGGGGGTATATAAGAGCATGTAATGAATAAGCTAAATTTACGAAATTTAATGTGAACACAAATTAATTCGATATCTCCGAATTCAAGATTAACCTCATCCGAAACGAGTTTGGAGTCGATAGCAATTAGTACTCCTCCCCCTCTTCGGTGAGGACGATCGCGCCTAAAAATGGAGTACTTATTCGGAAAAATTTCTGCCGCACTTTTTCGAGTTGCAGTGTGCGGAGTTATGTAGCTCTCCACAAACTACACACACCGGGCGCAGTTTACAGTATGACCTTGTATGGTCATATTCTTTGCAGTTAGCACATTGCACCGGATCATTGCGTTTGTGCGGTTCCTCAACTGTGATTCGGCGGTTCAGAAAGAATTGAAGATTGTATATAGGGTGCACTTCGTATTTCTTCAGGGGGTTGTTTTCTGGTTCAAGAGTCGCGCGGCTTTCTATCCCTGTTAATGATATTTAAGACTGTCTTTGCGCTAAATCCCTTTTCTTGTAGCGCCTTTGTTATCTCGGCAGGCGTTACTTCGGATTCTATGCCCTTGAGTACAACTTGCAGGCCCTTGCTGCTCTTGAGCTTATACGTGTAAAAGTTCTTTTTATTCTCGGTAAGATATTTCGATAATACTCTGTAATTATCTTCAGACTTCACTTGAACTTTTGTTTCTTGAATGTTACCCTTTACAAGGGGTGTTTTTAGAAGGAATTAATTTATTCCACCTTTTAAATAAAACGCGATTTTTGTGGGCTTTAAATTTATTAAAGGTTGCTGTGCAAACCGAACCGAACCGATCGAGCGCCAAAATCTATACAAGTGTAAAAATGCAACTCGATAGACTAGGGATGGGTCCGTGCGAACCCATCGTGCGATATGTGGGCGGCAATTTTAGTTTAGGCTTTGGGAGAGCTGCCTTCTTGCTCCCAACAAGGGGTATTACGTGGAAGTTATCCTTGCCAATGAGCTCAATGATTTTGTTAACAAGGACATTGGAACTTTTTTCTCGTATTTAAATGGGCGGAGGCTTTAGCTTTTCTCGACTTCAGTAGATTTGACCGCCTCATCTTCATAGGCGTCTGCCAGGATTTTAAATCGGTTTGAGTTTATGGGTGTTTCTGTTGCAGCTTGACTAGCATTGCCATGGGATATTTTGGGTTGAGAGTTTAGGGGGCTCGACTTCCTTTTGTTTTGGATGTAGCGATCCATACCAGTCTGCACAGCCGAGGTTTCGGTGCTAGTTACTGGGCTCTTAGGCCGCAGAGACATCGATGGTAGCGAGGGGGAAAATTAAGAATTCGATCAAGTTGGGGGTAATTGACCGCGCTTGATCAGAGCTTGCATTATATTCGGTTCTTTTAAAAGAGAAGTATGCATTGTTTTTTTGTACTGAGAGCCGTCTCTCGTCTTGCTCACGTTGACGTTGCGTGCGAATTTGCTATGACTCATTGTGATCAAGATTAATTTATTTAGGGTTTTAAGTGTTATGTTTTATATTAATTAATAAATTAATCAATATAAACGTTAGCGATTTTCATCGCAGAGAGCGTCTTTTCGCGTTAGTATAGATTTATTGAACCAGTCACAGCCATTTGGCCCTTTTCTTTAAGGGCTGTTTTTATTTCCGCGGCGGTAACATCGGGTTCTATTCCCTTTACTACCACTTGTAGGCCCTTGCTGGTTTTCAGCTGGTACGTGTAATAGTTTTTATTAGCATTGTCCAGATATTTGGATACGATTCGGAAGTGCTCTTCAGTCTTAGTTTCCAAGTCAAATAAACGGACAGGCGAACTTGACTATATCAACTCGACTTTTGATGGTGATACACTTTAATATACAGTTTAATAAACACTACCTGTTGCATAAAATTTCACAGAGCAATATAACATTTTTACCTTAAGGCACATGGTAGAGCGTATAGCTGTTTTTCACGATAATGGTGCACTTACTTCTACCGTATCATTGTTTTATTGTTTTTATTTTATATTATATGTAACACATTATTTTATGCATTTGCATAAGGTAACACGTAAATAATATACATATATATACCTTGAGGTTCAGTGCAGAAAATACGGTAGTAGTATTTTGTTAATGGCAATAAGTCGGTTGTGGATCAGCAATAAATCATTACAAGAAATTATATAACGAAAAGCAGCAGTTGAATAAAAGGAATCATCTGGAGAGATCTTGCACAGAAATTTTAATAGCTCCAAACCATTTTTATGGTTGTTATGGCCTACAGAATTATTAAAAACAGTATAAAAATATAAAATCTTCTAGTACGCAATGGTGTTATATCTAAAATTTGCGTATGTCGATTTATTTTTTTTTAATGGAGACAAATAAAAAGTACTTTTTTACGTTTAATTTCATGCTGGGTCGGTGCCATATCAAATTGAAAATTAACTACACTTGCCTGACTTCCACAATATGTTTCGTGTGCCCCTTAAATCCGCAAATTTCAGGAGTGACTATTTTACTATCGCTAACAGTCTTCCTCAACATGGTGGCAGAAACGATGCCGGCAACATCGGATGCGGTTCCTCTCCTCGGTATGTATGTTATATTTAAAAATAGTGATTACATATTTATAACGATCGTTTTTTATTTTTATTTGGGGCACACAAGTTAAAAAAAAAGAATAATATTAAATTGAATATGAAGGTCCTTATAATTCACTTTGTCAATTTACATATATATTTTAATATATGTTCTGTTATCTCCATAATAATCTGGTACATTTTAATCTGCGTACTTATATATACATATGAATCAAAGAATTTATGTATGCAGGACCTATTAATAATAGTTCAATTATTTCCTCGCTCTAACAGCCACAAATAACTTCAATATTTAAATATCTTTTCCGTTATGATGATACAAAAATATGTACAGAATTTTCAACAAAAACAAATCAAAACTGATTTTACTTTGATCCGCCAGCACGTGTATAAGTTAACAAAGCAGCGGGATCCAAGATAAAAGCACGGCGACGAACTGCACATAACCGACGGGCGCTGGTCGGCGGCTGTTATCTGCGCGATATAGGGTACGACTAAGCTCTCCCTCACTTAGGTTAATTAGTTCTAAGCTGACCGTAGAGTAATAAAGGCCTCCTCTTAGCCCGTTGGTGTCACCTTCTAATCACGGCGGGAGCAATGGCTGGAGCCAAGACCCAACTACCAGATTTGAAGAAGAGGACCAGCAGCTACCGTCACTGATCGCGGCCACCACCTGGTCTCGATCGGTGCTCTGCCTCAACACAGAAGCATCCACGCAGTGACCGGTCGTTGTGGGCAGAAACTTGCCGCAACGATCATCTTCTAATGACCGCGGGAGCAATATCTAGAGCCAAGACCCGGCTACCAGATTTGAAGAGGAGGACCAGCAGCTACCGTCACTGATCGCGGCCACCACCTGGTCTTGATCGGTGCTCTGCCTCAACACAAGAGCGCAGAAGCTTCTACGCACTGACCGGTCGTTGTGGGCAGCAACTTGCCGCAACGATCGCGTTAGAACCAGCATTCCCGTGAGCAGCACGTGCCACGGTGGAAACAGCCTGCAGGAGCTGTGAAAGGGATAATTGCATGCAAACACGCTGGAGCAATATGTCTCATATCCACATCTTATACATACAAAAGTGTATGTATGTGTGCGCGTGATTTTTTGGATGTCAACACACAAACAATTTATTAATTATTTGAGAAATTAAAAAAAAAATAAATTAAAGAGAGGTATCTCGTTGTCAAGCCATCTCGACAACGTTTCTATTTGTTTTTTGCGTCATAAACTATTGATATTTACGTCCTTACATTTCGTTTTTAAATTATGCCACTCGTAACGTTAGAGTCTGAACCAAATACAGAGTTTTCTTCGCAATTTAGCACCTACTTGTATCAAAATTTTTCGGAATTGAATTGGCGCAAATATTGTGCAAGTCTACTCTTGCCAACATACCTAGGAAATAATCACATATCAGCAATAATTTAGTCTTTTCCTCGGAACATGTCAGAACAAGCTCATTTATCATGTATTGTGATTCAAATGATGGATTTTTCATGTTATTTGTGAAATCCTTTTAATATTCAAAGTAAAATATTCCACAGTCTTTTTAATCGCGGGAACCACTTGTTCCTATTGGTGGGCCGGATTAGAGGCACAAAATCGAAAATTGTATATATCGAGCTGAAACTTGGCATATTTTAAGAATATATTACTATAAATGGTTAGGCAAATTTTTATGTTAGTTTGACCACGCCTACCTTAACTGCCCATTGAAGATAACATAACGTATACGTGTTCTGAAATCAAATTTCGTTTTTTATAACTATATTAATTATTTTCTTATATATTATACTGATTTTTATTATTTATAGTAATATATTTATACATATTTAAATTTTATGCTTATTTTTACTTAGTATTGAAACATTGTGCTTTGGCAAAAAATAAACACTTGGATGGCTTAAGACGAAATTACAGCTAATTCAAACGAAAATGGATGTATTTTATTTGAATCCGAGCCATCTGCCATATGTATCATAAAAACTGCAGTCGTTAGTAAAAGTCTTTGTATCACTAGGAATATCATTTTGGTGTGCTGCTCAACTACATCTTTTAGAAGGGGTTGTTTTTTATGTCGAGCTGCCCTTTTTATAATAGAAATACTTGAGATATAGGGACCTGATGAGTCCGTAGATCTGTGGAACACATCCATCTCTTATTTCTTCGAGAGTTCTATCAAGCAAGCTTATACAAAACAATACCCATTTAATACACACGCTTTACAAAATGCTTTAATGAAACTCAATTTGCTCACCTCTAAAATCCATTTTAAATAATGCACAAATTTAACAAAAGTTTCCCGCCAACTTAATTACACATATCAGCTGGATAAATTTATTGATTTATTTATTTAGATTCTAAAGCCTCCATTGCACTGTGGTCGCTGCCATAGGCCAAAAATCAAAAAATTGATTTTGAGTTATTGTTCCGAAAAGCGGTTTTACTATCAGCTGATTGTCCAAATATTACGGTGCAAAAGAGTCTGCTTGGTATTTCTAACGGGACTTTCTAAAAATAGAATGACAAACGCGTACTTCAATTTACGCACTTTCAATTTGTCCGCAGTGGAGTGCACACACAAAATTAAAAAGTCTTGGGATCTTCAAAAAGAGGTTATCTACGATATCAATGATGACCATCTGATTTTATTTGGAAAATGGGGATTCGATGGTAGCACTGGTCATGCTGAATATAAACCTATGATGGATACCGACTTAGCAGTTGGCGTGGAAGTGGAGTTGAGCAATCACTCCAATATTTTTGTATTATAGTTCTAAGTTTGTAAATAATTTACAGTAGAAATATAAGCCTGATCTGACCATTAGAAGTGCTTTTATGACTGCTCTCTCATGAAAACGCCACCACTGATGCAATCGTTCCTATGGAAGCTATAGGATATAGTGGTACGATCTGGTCAATTTTTTTATAATATATTTATAATACTTTTCTAGATATGTGGTGAAAGTTTCATAGCGATAGCACACCTAGAAGTATTTATGGCCGCTGCTCCATACAAGCCCGACCACAGTGCATTGGCAGCGCCAGTCACTTTCTGCTCCCAGTGCTCCCAAAAACAAAAAGCTTTGAATGTCTCGACAGAGGGGATTAAAAGGGGATTAAGTGCTCGGAATTTGACGGTGAAAAGGAAATGTGTGAAGCGAAAGTCTCGATCAAAAGGGAACCACCGTGAGCAATAGCTCGGAATTTGACGGTGAAAAAGGAATGTGTGAAGAGAAGGTCTCGATCAAAAGGGAATCGAAATGTGCACGTCATCCGAAGTTGACGGTAAAAAAGGGAATGTGTGAAATTACACAAACAAAATACACTGCGCGTCATCAGGTTAGCACACTGTGAGCTAATCAATATAAATTGCTCTGACTTTTTTGTTGTTAACTTACAGCTACTGCACACTTATCTATTTTGTTATTTTGAGATAACAAACGGTAAAAATGTTCCGCTATATGATATTTTCCTTTATTCCTCTTCGAAAACTGAGCTTAATTTTTGCGTCATCAGGTTAGCACATACAATTTGTCTTTCAATTAACTTCGGAACGGGAGCGCGTATTGACACCAAATTTTTTGTGCTGTTTTAAAGATCTATTACTTTTAAAATGGGTAAAGGAAAAGCGCTATCGGTAGAAGAAAAAGCTAAAATTGAGGCTTATGAAGATGTTAAGTTTTCAATAAGTGAAATATGAAAAAAAAAAAATCGGTAGAAGCCGAAAAGTTATATATAATTTTTTGCGTGATAAGTCGGGCTACGGTAAAAAATCTGATTGGCGCTATGTTGTCTTTTCTGATGAAAAGAAATTTAATTTGGATGGACAAATTTTATTACAAATTTTATTTTTTCTTTTTTAATAAACAAATAAAACCGTAATTTCTTAGTATTACCTTTAATTTATGTGTTTTTAATTAATTCATTTCATCGCATCCCCCCCTGATCAAATACGGCAGATGCGACAAAAACAAGTCCCTTCTACGCACTCAGTGCGCCCTGCGTAGCCGATAAACACAGCGGCCTTTGTAGTACTATCCGGATTATACTTCCACTCTAAACAAAAAGTACAAGTACGTTCCGCACTTCTAAAAAGCAGTAGAAGTGTTACTGCTACTAGATTTTTTAATCGCTCTTCGTACATAGTAAGCAAGTAGGAACGCTGTAGTCGAGATTTCTCGACAACGAGATACCATGTATCTCTTTTCTTTCTCAACCATTTTTTTGTTTTTTTTATACAATGTACCTTAAGGTACAAATGGTATGTTAACTTTGTGCAAATGTATGTAACAGGCAGAAGGAGACATCTCCGACCCCATAAAGTATATATATTCTTGATCAGCATCAACAACCGAGTCTATATAGCCATGTCCGTTTGTCCGTCTGTCTGTCTGTAGTATGAACACCTCGTTCTCAAAGATGGTAAGACCTAGAGATGTAATTCTTTTTAATGTGTTATTGTAGGCATAGCAAGTTTATTTCAAATTTATGCCACGCCTCTTGCCGCCTTCGCATTTTGTATACAACTGTATTTTCTTCAACTTATTTCTCATAACTTGGACATAATAAGAGCTAGACCCCTATTTCTTTTTGCATTATATGCCCATTTAACTAATGTAAGTGTTGCCTTTCTAGAAATAAAAGTTTTTTCATGTCCAAATATTAGTGTAAAATATGATGTACCCGTTCAGTTGAGATACCTACAGCATTAGCCAACGCACTTTTATTCTCCGATCATCCAATATCATTTCATGGATTTTATCGACGATTTCCGGCGTGATTCCTTCGTTTGGGCGACCTGAACGTTCGGCGTCACTTGTGCCGAACTCGTACGACCACAACAAAACTCAGTAAGCCTCTTCTTTAGCATTGATATTGATGGTGCCGAGTCTCCGTAGTAGTTATAAAGCTTTTCCTTGGTTTTAGTAATGGTTTTTCTACGTAAAAAGTAATGCTTAATCAGCACACGAAATTTTTTCCCATTTTCGTAAAAATTCACGAGGTTGCCTGCTTTGAATGGCTCTCAAACACCAATTGAATGACGAAACTGTCTCAAAGTTTTTTAGTTAGCCACTAATAGATTACAGCGGCTTCCACCGGGAGTTCCTAGCCGAAGAGGGTGTGGGGAGTCGTCTGATCCCAAAACAAAATGCAATACTTAACCTAACTTAACTAAAGCGACGCTCGCGAGTGGAAAGGCATTTTGCTCTATTGCGGAGCGACAGTCGTCCTTACCCAGTAGCGCAGACATTTTTTTTTCCTCTCTCATAACATTTTTTTTTTGTTTGTTTTACTTTGCTTTAATTAATTGAATCTTCTCTTCATTTTGAGACTAACAATAAGTTTACGAATCTTAACATTAAAATTTAACTAACAGTACACTATGACTGCGTTCTGGTTGCGCGTCCCTCAGGTCGGTCGCTGGGTGGGTAAGTCATTGCGACGAAGACGTGATTGATTGCTTATCATTGTAAGACCTCTTGCCAGGTGGTTAGGGTGCAACAATAGCTTGGCAATATACTTTTCCTTTTGTTCTGCGATCGCTTCTTGAGCTCTCTGGACTATGTCAATATTGCTATTGCTGGCATTCCCCCATAACTGGGAGCCGTACATCCATATAGGTTTTAGAACCGAGTTATACAGCATGACTTTATATTCAAGGCAAAGGGGGGATCGATCGGCTAAGAATAGCTGTATCATCTGCAAACGTGGAAGTTGTTAATCGTGTCGGGATGTCTGCTGTGTAGAGGACATATAATGTTGGCCCTAGCACACTACCTTGAGGAACTTCAGCTCCAATAGAGAAGTCATCAGATATAGCAGTGTTGCACCTCACAACGAATTTTCTGTCGTAAAGGTAAGACTCTAATAGCTTGTGGGTATTGTTGGGGAGCATTGTCTTGATCTTGTACATTAGACCTTCTAGCCAGACTCTATCAAATGCTTGAGAGACGTCTTAAATATGGCAGTACAGTACTCACGTCTTTCGAATGCGTTACGAATTTCTGATGTTATCCTGTTGACCTGCTCAACTGTTCCGTGCTTTTCACGAAACCCAAATTTATGTGACGGGATTCTTTCCTGGAGTCTTAGGTATGTGTTTATCCGAGTCAATAAACATTTTTCAAAGAGTTTGGATAAGCATGAGAGTAGGCTTATAGGCCTATACGACGTGGAAATTGTGTGGTCTTTGTCCGGCTTTGCTATCATTATTATGATTGACTTTTTCAATCTCGCCGGAAAGTGGCCAAGTTTTGCTATGGCATTGAAAAGCTGGGTGATAGTGCGAACGGCGCAATATGGGAGCTCGATGATCATTTTCGGAGTTATGTGGTCGCAACCCGGGGATTTTTTCGGATTCAATTGATTTTGAATGATGCTGACAATTTCGTTTGGGCGAAATTCAATTGGCTCATGTTGAAGCTGGGGCTCATCTGGTAAGGTCGGCAAAGTAAACGCACTAGTCGCAGGATTTGGTTGGAAGACATTTTTGAGGTGGTTGGCAAACGTGCTGGCTCTGTCTGCATCGCTGCGCGCCCAGCCGCCTGCCGTATTTCTAATAGGCATCACGGTTTCTTTCGGTGAGCTCAGAGTTGGGTGAGCTTTCCATAGTGAGTGTTTTGTACTGGAAGTTGACAATTGCTCTATGTACTGCGGTGGACATATGCTTCTTCTTGCTGTAGAGCTTTAGTAAGTCTGCGTGAGGCATGTCTTAAGTTTTGCTTAGCTGATGGCGATCTGTGGGATTGCCACTCTCGACGTAAGCGTCGCTTTTCGAGAACGAGCTTTTCGATTTGTAGATTTGTCTTCTTTTGATTGTATTGTGTATTTGTAGTTTGAGATGTTGAAGCTCGAGCTGCGGAGACGAGTACAGACTCCAGTGAATTAACAAAGCTGTCTACGTCGGCTCCATCGTTGAGGTAGGGACTTACCTCAATATGTGAGCTAATGTACTTTCTGTACTTTACCCAATTGGTTTTCTGTGAGGTCAGTGGTTCTAGTGTTCCTGGATGCCGGAGTAGAGTAAACAGGACAGGCGAGTGGTCGGATGAAAGATCGGAAACGCATTCGGCACTTATTCGATTTTTTGGAATGTTTTTGGTAATCGCAAAGTCTATCAAATCGGGTAGTTTCTTTGGGTCTGCCGGCCAGTATGTTGGTGTGCCAGAGGAAACATAGTCGAGCTTGTTCTTTGCTTTGATTATTGCATTATAGAGCTGCTTTCCTTTTGGAGTCACGAGACGAGATCCCCAGTGTGTGTGATTGGCATTGTAGGCTATGAAGTGGTCTCCTAGTGAGTTGAAAAACTGCATAAACTCGTCTTCAACTATAGTGAAGCGAGGGGGGCAGTATACGGCGGCTAGTGTAAGTCGGTTGCCAGTGCATAGTTGTATATTTATAGATGTGGCCTGTAGGTAGTTTTTAGCAAATTTGTTGTGATAGTGGTGCTTAATTCGGCTTCTGATTAGAATTCCAGTCCCACCATGTGCTTTACCATCTGGATGGTTTGTTCCGTAGAAAGAATATCCTCGTAGTTGAAAGTTGTATTTGTTTGTAAGGTGTGTTTCTGAAAGCAGCATTATGTCGATTTGATTGTCGAGTAGGAATTGAGTTAACTCAAGCTTCTGCTGTGAAACGCCATTAGCGTTTCACGTAGATATCCGTAGGGGGTCATTATTTGGATTGTTGTGAAATCAGCATTTGAATCAATAGATTTTGGTTTCGCATTAGGTCTTGCATAGTTGTGCGCATAAACGACATAAATTCCGTGAGGCTTTGTTGTAGACTGCATATCATAGATTCGAAGTTGCTTTTTGGCTGCTCAGGCGATTGATGCTGCTGAGCCGCGTTCGGTTCTTGGTATGATTGCAGTAATAGACTTTTTGGGGCAGGGGTAGCCAGTCCTAGTTTTAGAGCGCTTGCATATGTCACATTTTTGTCAGAATTATTGGGTCCTAGAGGGCATCTAGCTGCAGTAGAGAAGAAGACTTCATGGTTTGATCTGGAGACTGTCAACGTTTTATTTTGGGCGCGGGCTGTAGTTGCTCTCTAGTGGATGCGGTTTTTCAGTTCCTTATAAACTGGGCAACCTCTATAGTTGGTAGTGTGATTGCCACCGCAGTTGCCGCACTTTTTCGAGTTGGAGTCATCTTTGCTCGCTGGGCAGTGTGCGGAGTTATGTAGCTCTCCACAAACTACACACACCGGGCGCAGCTTACAGTATGACCTTGTATGGCCATATTATTGGCAGTTTGCACATTGCACCGGACCATTGCGTTTGTGCGGTTCCTCAACTGTGATTCGGCGGTTCAGAAGGAGCTGAAGACCTGCCAGAGGATGTGCTGTGGATCTCCAGGATCTAGGGACTCAAGAAAGGAGTCAACAGTTTGGCTGTGAAGGCGGTGCAGTAGGTCCTTAAGTTGCTTCACGGCTCTTTTGAGGCTGGTTTTGTCGCGGGGGTTCCTGGAGGCGAACTAGACTCGCCGTAGGCGCCTTTTTTCCGATACTACAGCAGCAACTTCTGGAGACCACAGGTGCAGGTCCCTTGGGTGCGTTCTTGGAGCATTATTCCGTTGAGGCGTAGCAATGCCGGCCGCACAGCGGATGTTTATAGTCAGGCTATCCACAGCTCTATCGATGTCATCAGAGGACTGGAGCACAGTATCGGGGGATACCCTATCCTCTAGGATTGCCTTGTAGACCTCGGTCTCTGTGGCGTCTTCTTCTCAACAGGCGAGTTGAGGAGCAGCATCACCGCACTGTGATCCGATAGCAGATCCGCATCGGAGTGACAGGATATGTTTGCCCCGTCAATGCCACTGGAGATGGCAAAGTCCAGAAAGTCTGGGACCTTGAGGGGGTCTGTTGGCCAGTAGGTGGGTTCAACGGCGGTTTGGCAATCCAGGTTTCTGCTCTGTACGCACTTAAACAATTCAGTGCCTCTGCTGTTGCTTTTTCTGGAGCCCCACCACATGTGCTTGGCATTGAAATCGCCGCCGATAATGTACCTGGGACCGAGGCTATCAAAGAGCTGCGCAATTCCTTTGACATAGTGCCTGGGTGTCCGCGGCCGTTCGCGTTCCAGATAGCAATTTGCAGCTTTACTTGCATACTTTGGAAAGGACGGTGGTCAGCATCTGCGTCATCTGTGTGAGGACCTTCTCCAGCATCTTCTCCATCAATAACTCCATCCGGGTCATCATGTCATTTAGAACATTTTCTTGCTTGGCTACAGGCGCGGGAATGTTGGACACCTCTTGGTTGCCGTATTTGACAGCGTCGACGAAACTTCGCTGGTTACTAACAGCTTGTGCAGAGAGTTGAGGCTGTGGCCTAGCTTCTGTTTTGGGCAGTGGATGCGTTTTGGCTTTTTTAAAGGCAGGGCACCCCCTGTATGAAGCCGGATGATTACCCATACAGTGAAGTCAGCGGGCCGGTTCTCCATCCTGTCTGGTACAGCTACTTGTGCTGTGTGCTTTGTCGCACTTGACACACCTGTGCTCCAAGCGGCAGTAGCGTTGGGTGTGCCCAAAGCCTTGGCAGCGGTAGCATTGCACCACATCATTAAATTTCAGTGGGGGTTCCACAGTGACCACTGATCTGCACAGCCTGGTTATATTAAAGGCCTCATTGTTGTTGCTGGCTGGCTCGAGGTTGACAAAAAGGATTGACAAAGGTAACTTAGAGTTACGACTCACTGGATTGCACTAGCCCTGCGCCGTCGAAAATCAGACGACAACACAGTTGCTAAGTGTAATGTATTAGTGATGCTCCGCAAGAGCGCAGCCGAGGCCGAACATGTTAGTGAAGTTTGGTTTGGGTGTCATGTAGTCCGAGCCTGCATGAAAGCTGGCACATAGGCGTAAGGCCGTCTTTTTTATAGTTAGGTGTGCTTGGATATCTAGTGAGTTTATTCGCAGATGCGTTTCGAGTGCCCTTGTTGGCGATGTTCTTATAGCACCAGTGGTGCAGAGTAGAATTCCAGAATTTTTAAATATGTAGACCATAGACCATAGGATAGGTCGCATAACCGATATGAATATCCAATATATTAGTCTTGGGGATAGACCCCAGGTGCTACCCAGCATCTTCTACGATGGTGGATTTTTTAGCCCTTTTTTCCACATTTGGCTTTCAACTCAGGTTGCTGACAATGATCGTTTCCAGGTATTTTATGTAAAGATTTCTTTAACTATGTCACCATATCTTTCCCAGTTTGTATTTCTGGGGCTTCTTTGTACTGGTTTGCTGCCACTACACTTGAGTTATACCCCAAAATCCGTTTTGAGGATTAGGTCTAAAACGTTTGTATTGCTTATGATTAGGCCCTTACCCAAAAATAAGTCTAACAGTGACTCACCTCTTTCGTTGACATCCTTACTGCATCACCCGGGAATCACAGGATGATTCCTGTGCTGACTCTATCCTCAACTCTATATGGCTATCCATTCGTCTCTCTGATTTTGCGAGTTTAATTTTTACCTTTCCTACATGTATTTAGCAAATTTAAGAAATACTACCAATTAACTATTTAATTTAATACCAAGGAATTCAATAACTACCAGCTAAATCAAAATTCGCAGTTGGCCGCTATAAAATCTAGCCAACCAATCGCCTCCCCTTAAAGCTTTGCACCGGAACTGGAATAAGCAGCCATAAATGGAGACGACGTGGGCTGGTGGTTCGCAAGATCGCCGTCTTTACTCCGGATCATCAAATTCTTCCCCCAAAATCTTGAGAAACTGCAATAGCTCTAAAACCAATGATTCTGCCAACCGATAACTCTAACCAACAACTCTGTTTCCATTCTCGATACAGATTCAGATGCATACAGAGCCATAACCAAATCTCTGACCCTTAAGAAATTTCGAAGTTGAATTCCCCTACAAAAAGGATGATGTCGCTCAATGTCACCGTTGTCAAGCATTCGAACACACCAAAAATCATTGCTAAGCCGTATAACTGCGTCAGACGTGGCTTGCAACACGGCTTGGAGGCCTGCTTAATGTACATCCAATGTGCAAACTGTGGCGGTGGACATACAGCTAGCTATAAAGGCTGTGTCGTCTATTACCGTCCCCCAGCAGCTTACTGGTACTATACAGACAAAATAAGCGGCTCCCAACTCCTACGCTAACGCTGCCCGTGGTCTTACTGGTCATTCCCAGCAACAACAAACTCCTGCGACCTTCCCGCAGAGCCACCAGTTTCCTCGACTAGGCCAGCCAGATCACCAAAAAGTACCGCCTCGACGGCAGCAGCAGCCATCGCTTCAACAACTAATGCCTCAACAACAACAACAGCCAGCAACAACAGCAATTGGTCAACGACCAGCAATGTCAATGCCAAGAGCAAATGTTTTTGCAATCAAACGAAAGACTGTCGGTCCTTGTTGCCCAGTTTGATAAGCTTTTCCAAATGATGGTGTCGATGATGGGTCTTGTCTCAAGACTATTACCCCAGAATACTCTAGGTACAGCTCAAGCATTCCGGGTATCCAAGTTAATTTAGCACAAACATGAGCCAATTCGGCCTAAACATTGGTGTGTTACCTTGTTTTCGATCGGAACTCCGACGACTTGCTAACAAAGCCATTGAGCTGGAGCTCTTTGTGCAAAGTCATAATATTGACATTATGCTGGTTAGTGAAACACACTTTTGCTCGAGGTCGGACTACAACTTGCATGGGTACGATATCCATCAAGCAACGCATCCTTTTTTTAATTAATTAACATCTTTATTATAATATAATTCAATTCAGGAACAGATCTAATTAAAGCCTTTAACCTAAATGTTATCTTAAGTACAAATCTCTTAATTATAATTATAATTAATTTTCATGATAATTTGTTTAAAGGTGCTAAGTATATGAATTTTTTATATTTTATTATTATTTAGTATTATCTTAAGGTTGTCTTAGCAGCAGCCCAAAATATCTCCTTTTAAGTCTGCGAATAGGAATAGCCCCCGGTAGTCGCCGAGCAAGACGATTGCGGTGGGCAGTTAGTCGATCGTTATATCTGCTTGAGAAAAACGATATCTGATCTTTAATAAGGCTCAGATTTAGGTCTTTGTGTAGCGTTTCGCCACTAACGTACCACTCACAGCCAGTGATTTGTCTTAATGACTTATTCTGTAAAGTTTGGAGTCGTTTTCGGTGGGACGCAGCCGCCACACCCCAGATATGGATTCCGTATCTCCAAGTTGGTGCGATGATTTGCTGGTAAATCTGGCGCTTGCATCTCATGGGTAATTTGCTTTTTTTATTTAGCATCCAATATAAAAGATTCCGCTTGACGAGCAACGCATCCTGCCGACCAAAAAAGCGGTGGCTCCGCTATTATAATAAAATATGGTCTTAAATGCTACCAATTCTATTGTCTACAAAGTCCGAATGTTTAATGTGTCTCAGTCAAAGTTATAACTGACCTTGGTGAAATAGGTATTGCGTCTATTTATTGTCCACCTATTGATGACTTCGAGAAGCTCCTTAACGATCTGGGAAAAAATTTTCAGATCGCAAGTGATTGAAATGCTCACCACCGCCTCTGGGGATCCCGAATCTCAACCACCCGAGGAAGAGCTCTCGCGGACGTTGTACAGAGCTCAAACGTTGCAACTGGTGGTCCTACGCACTATCCATACAGCCAAAGAACACGAACAGCCATTGATTTTGCAGTCTACAGAGGGATACGGCCCGAGTGTCTCTCAATCACAGAAAGCCTGGAGCTTAGCTCTGACAAATCCCACTAATTATAAAGCTAAGAGTAGCTGCGCAAACAACCTGTAATAGGCCTCGCATTCTTCCTCGAAATACGAGCATCCCGCGCTTCTAAGCAGCAGTAAATCGGCTTGTTAGCCTCAATCTGGTGTTAAGCTCTCCTGAGGACATCAACGATGCTGTAGAGATGTTTGTACGGAGTATTCATATCGCTGCCGAGTCCTCAACCTGTGGACAAGTCTCACACCATCCAAATCCACCTCAGGCACTTTCAAAACCTTAAGTTATGGAACTTGGTAAGGTTAAAAAGATCTTTACGTCGCAGATATATGAGATCCCAGGACCCAGTCGACAAAAGGGCATACCGTGTACGATCTTACAAAAATTCTGCACCAAACCAAGCGCGAATATTTTGATGAAATGTTCCTCAAGGCGGAACCCCAAAACCGTATGGCTTCAACCTCTGGAAATCTACACGTAACATGAAATGACTGCCTTTTTGAAAGATCCCTATAAGAAAACTGACAACACATGGTGCAGGTCTGACTCAGAGATTTTTCTAGCTTTCGCAGACGAACTGGAGAAACGCTTACAGCCATTTGACCTCAAGAGCTCAGAGGATGTTGAAGAAACAATGGCCTTCATAAATGCTCCTTCCCCGGATGCCCGACCGATCTAACTTGTCAGTCCAGAAGAAGTTTTTCCTGCAAATTCGGAAGCTGCATCCCAATAAAACGCCGGGAGTCGATGGCATCGATAACAGAGTTGCCAGAGCTAGACCAAAAAAGCGAATATTGTTCCTCGTTCTCCTATTTGACTCGATGCTACGTATCCACCACAATGATAACAAAGCCAGGAAAACCGGAGAGCTTAGAGTCGTACCGTCCTATAAGCTTGCCACATTCTTCAAAATATTCGAGAGAATATTTCTAAGCACAATTATGGGAGTAAGAAGAGTGCAAATCGCAATTCCCGACCACCAGTTTGGTTTTAGGCATCGCAATGGGACCCCAGAGCAAGCGCATCAAGTGGTAGATCACTAAAGCCATACTAAATGCCTTCAAAAATAAGCAATACAGCTCTGCGCTTTTTTCGACGGGAAAGAAGCTTTTGACCGCGTATGGGGCATTACAGCCTACTTTATAAGCTAAAGTCACTGCTCCCGACTGGCCAATTTCTTCTACTGAAATCATACCTGCTCGCAGCAATATGGTCAAGGTGAGAGGGGAAAGATCAAGCATTAGAACTGGCGTTCCGGAGGGTAGCGTTCTGGGTTCCGTTTTATAAACTCTGTTTACATCAGATTTGCCAAATCGTACTGAACCGGGCACACTAAAAAAAAAAACAAGTAGAAACGCTGTAGTCGAGATTCCTCGACAACGAGATACCATGTACCTCTTTTCTTTATGAACCATTTCTTTGTTTTTATTTTTTTTTTTCAAATAATTCACCATATTTTCGTTTGTTGACATAAAAAAAGCAGGTGCACACATACACACAATACTATATGAATACACGTGCGAATGAATTGAAGTCAAAGAAGAGACGGATGACGTCACCCCAGCGTGTGCGGCATGCCGTTGCCTAGGGAAGGAGTGGGTAAAACTTTAATTGGCCATATCTTCTATATTTATTGTCCGATCCGTACGTAATTTTGCACGTACGTGTTTGACGATCAGTGGACTTATTGGACTAAAAATTATGCCTCTAGCTTTTACCATTTTGAAGATATCGATTTTTTTGCAAATAGGAGGGCGGAAAGGGGCGTGGCAAAAGTCCAAGACTGACATTATCTGCACAATAGTTAAACGGACATATTGCAAAAAGAAATAGGTCTCTAGCGGACGGACGGACAGACGGACGGACGGACAGACGGACATGGTTAGATCGACTCGGCTGTTGACGCTGATCGAGAATATATTTACTTTATGGGGTCGGAGATATCTCCTTCTGGCTGTTACATACATTTGCACAAAGTTAATATACCATTTGTACCTTAAGGTACATGGTATAATAAAAACAAAGAAATGGTTGATAAAGAAAAGAGTTTCATGGTACCTCGTTGTTGAGAAATCTCGACTACGGCGTTCCTACTTGTTTTTTATAAATTTTGTGCTAATGAATCTGACACTTCGATCGAAGGCTAAAGGAGAATGATTGCATATTGATATTATAAATTATATTATGTTAAATTAAATTAAATAACTGAATTGGAGATGTGTATTTTATTTCGAGATCAAGTTGAAACGGGACATATTTTTATGTAAAATCTATGTATTATAAATATTACCCAAAATTTACAAAAGCCTTGTGTGCCCCAAACAATCTAATATTGGAAATTAACTACATATTTTATTTCAGTCTTTAAATTGAACTTATATGCACACAATAGTTTCTCACACAATAGTTGCCAAAACTCTTTTATTTCTAACAAATAATATAGTTCATACCATATTTTGATTATAAAAATTGTTTATACACTATGTGTAATACGAACAAATGTATCCTTAAAAAATCGTTATCCTAAAATAATTCAATAAATAATATGTATTCTCATTAGATTATACTTAATAAAAACTTCGCACCTAATAAACAAAAATAAATTAAAAATCTCAAAAACATTAAAAAGCAAGAACTCCTCAAAATTCACTTTGAAAACGTACATGGATAAAATGTATTAAGAACTAAACCTTAAAATACCAATTAGATCTCGATTTTTAAACAAAAATGATGATTGCGGATAATTGGTTGAGCACTAATAATTAATTTTATAGTTTAAAAAGAAAAGACTTATGCTCCCATTAGAAACAGCAGACACAGAATTTTAAGTTAACAAAATAGCCTATTTTTGCATCTGGCTAAATTCGTGGTTCAGTTCAATATTCTTGAAAAATGTCCCAGAATACCCACTCACTAAAAAAGGTAAATATTTTGAATTGAGCCACAAGTTTGGACAAACCAGTCTATTAATAGCTGTATATACATATATGCTTGGTTGAGGCGCACTTTGTTTGGGAAATAATTATTTTTCTAATAAAACCTTTCGGTATCAGAATTAGTTGTACTTAATTTTCCCGAAAAAAGATAAAAGAAAATACGGTTGCTGTTGTACCTTGCATTTAATTGTCTTAAGAACTGCAACTCTAATTTAACATACTTTCTATTTAATTTTTGGGGACTTAAAAAAAAATGTATTTCTTTCAGTTTCGACGCATATTTTAGTATTCATCATTGTACACAATTCTTACAAAAAAAGGTGTGTGCCAATTTACTTGAGATAAGGCAAGGTATCTTTTTATGATTGACCAGTTTTTATGCGAATCTAGAATAAGAATTATTTGTATTTATATATAGAATTTCCATAAGTTTGTGTAATTTTTGTGTCCTTCTAGGAACATATTTCAATTGCATTATGTTTATGGTGGCCTCATCAGTTGTGTCAACCATACTTATCCTCAATTATCATCATAGAAATCCAGATACGCATGAAATGAGTGAATGGGTAATAATTTTATATACAAAATAACCTAACTTTTTTCTACAATGTAAGCAAACCCCTGCATACAATTTTTACACGATTAATGCCCCTTTAACACTTAATATTTTCATTTGAAAAGTTTTTATTTTGGAACTAATCCATATATGGTAACTGTCTAAATTAAAGCCTTTATTCGCAAAGAATTTAAACAAAAATGCAAATTTGAATAGAACAAATATATTTGACAACACCAAACTCAACACAAAAATGACTCTAAATTAGACATCGATCTTCTCCATTTGTATCCAAAGGTAACAGAAAATTCAAGAATCACAAAGAATTATTTCTTTATTGCCGGCTAATTTACAAGAAGATGAATAAATCACAATTTAAATTGTTCTTAAAAACAGTGTTCTATTGTTTCCAATTATTTTAAACTCATCTACGAATGGGGTCCAAACATTTACTACAAAATAGTAGTAATTAGTAAGACATGAACAACTGAGAAATTAAACGGACACAGTAAATAAAATTAATTTTGAACTATTTGAAACGAAAAGCTTTAAACAATTTCTAATCATTTTCATCCATTATCATATATGCAAACCTTAAAAATTATATGTGATTGAATTTATTAATTGGGACAGACATAAATTTAGAGCAACCGACGTTGAATATAGATTTAAATACCTGGTTCTCTACGAACTGGGTAAAAATATATATATACTGTATATAGTATAAGATAATATACTATATACATTAGTATATATATGATTAGAAATTACCATACACTTATTTTGGAAAAGCACTTGTCGGGGCCTTTCATCTTATTTATGCAAATTTTTATACCATGTACCTTAAGGTACAAATGGTATATTAAGTTTGTGCAAAGTATGTAACAGGGAGAAGGAAACGTTTCCGACCCTATAAAGTATATATATTCTTGATCAGCATCAACAGCCGAGTCGATCTAGCCATGTCCGTCTGTCCGTCTGTCCGTCCGTCTGTCCGTCTGTATGTATGAACACGTCGTTCTCGGAGATGGTAAGAGCTAGAGGTGTACTTTTTTTTGCTTTAGGTCCATTATATGTGTACGCAGGTCGAGTTTATTTCAAATTTTTGCCACGCCCCTTTCCGCCTTCGTAATTTGCATAAAATTGCATTTTCTTCGATAACTTGGACAAAATAAGAGCTAGAGACCTGTTGCATTAGGACCGTTTAACTATTATGCAGATGCCATTTCCAGATTTTTGCCACGCCGTATTCGCAAAAAAATCGATATCTCCAAAATGATAAAAGCTAGAGACTTAATTTTAAGTCTGTTTAATCTGCTGATCGTTTAAGACGTGCATGCAAAATTACGTTTAGATCGGACAATAAATATAGAAGATATGACCAATTAAAATTTTACCCACCCCTTCCCACGGCAACGGCAAGAGAGGCACATGGTATCTCGTTGTCGAGGAATCTCGACTACAGCGTTCCTACTTGTTAATAATAACCCATAGCAACCTATAAAGAGCTTCGTGAACGTCGACAAAGGTTGCAGTATTTCTCAAAATGAAAGCAAAACTAATATTTGGGTAAAGCATATTGGAACGGGATAAGTTATTCGGCGCTAAATAAGTCGTTCCAATACCATTGATAACAAAGGCTTTTAGAAATGTTGATAAGGACTCCTTAAGGACTTATTAAAAACGGTATCGCCCAGATGGCACTAATTCGCTGAACACCTTTAACATATTTACCAAATAATATTCAGATCAGACAATTAATTTGGAAGATAAACCCAGTTAAAATTTTAGCCATCCTTCGCGAGTATTAATGCCTATGTACAAGCAGTAAAATTCGTTGACAAGCAGTCTTTGCAAAGCAGTGTCTTAACAAATAACTCGCGGTGGCAACAAAACCTTTTTTGATTATATTTAATTAAAAACAAGTAAGAACGATTATAGTCGAGTGTCTCGACTATAAATACCCGGTTCTCAGTTTCACCTGGTTTTGGACACAATATAATACCTACCTACTTTTGGGAGCAACAAATTTTCATAATTTATTTTGTAGTGTTTGTATGAGAGGTGTTTCTATGGAGAAACTTGTAATTTTTTTATTCGACGCAACTCATTTTTGTCATTTTCGCGAACAAAAGTGAGAGTAACCGACTGATTTTCGCAACACAGATAGATAATGGCCCTACCAATGTACTATCCAAAATTAAGGCCTATAGAGCTAAAATTGTGGATATCACAGAATTTCGCGGTTTGCGGGGCTGCGGAGGGAGGTAGCCGATTTTCAAAATAAACTTGTGCTGCATTAGAATGTACAATTAGTTTTTCTCTATCTATTATAGTTTCCAACATCTAGGCGTTCATACGGACAGACGGACAGACAGACGGACATGGCTAGATGGACTCGGCTGATCAAGAATATATATACTTTATAGGGTCGGAAAAGCTTCCTTGTCCCTGTTACATATTTGACATTCGCACGAACTCAATTTACCCTTATTTTTTTTTAAAAAGAACCGGGTATAACAAGTGAGGCAGATTATAGTCGAGTGTCTGGGCACAACACATTTTTGTCATTTCCGCGGACATACATAAGTGGGTGTAACCGGCTGATTTCTACGAATGTACTATTCAAATTTAGTGCCTGTAAATTTAAAATTGTGGACGCCACAGAATTTCGCTGTTTGCGTGGGTGCGGGGGTGGTATTTGCTTTTTAAAACTAACTTGTGCTAAACAGTAAAGTTATGGTGATGCCGCCCCGTATGCCTATTTTTTTTAAGTGGTCATGGATCCCAAAGTGCATTTGTATGCTGTCGTCCGATATTAATAATGATACCATGAACGGTGTACCGTACGAAATTTAAATATTAAACGATGAAGGTATTGTTAATGTAGTCTAACGATTCTAGCGGGAGTATTTTAGTCGCTCTTTCATCATTTCTTGCCTTATTTTTTAATTGATTATGATTCCATTAAATATTTTTTACTTGTAATAAAGCAAATATCAATTATGGTCACAATTAGGCGTACCTATGTACTATAGGTACACCATTTTTAATTCCGACAACATAAAATTGAATAAGATCGACTCTACCAGAGTTGCTGAGTTGATAATTTCGACTCGGCTTAAGAACTGATCCTCGATGGTTTGGAGTTTCAATTCTCTTTGCTGCTCTCTAGACTGTGCTCTTTAATTGGTTGCGTTACATCGGCAGCTATTGCATCTGCCGATGTTTCTGTTTACATATGGTGCGGCGTAGTGGTTCTTACGGTCTCCGCTAGGTTCAAGGAGTCTTATTGCTTAGGCATCAAATTTGTCTGTCGTCCGATTGGCCGTTTGTTTTTGATGGGTTCAGTTTGTTAGTATAATGATTTCGAACTTTGGACTTAACGGAAGTCCAAGGGATAAGGGATAATGAAATTTAATGGTTATTCGAGTTTTGGAAATTTCCATTAGGATTTTATTACGGTTTGTTTCGGGTGTACGTAAATATAATTATCAAGAACTTAATAATTAAGTAGGTATTGTGAAATAAATCATGTGTACTTAAGTATATGTTAATATATGGAAAGGTTTGGGTGTGGATATGTCACTGTATAATTACAATAGAGCTAAGGAAGCGTCTTTTATCATTAAAAGGTAGTATGCTCAGATTGACTTTGAAGATAATTTTTGATAAGCATTAAAAGCCGTTGGATACATGTCCATCGCATCCGTATGAACGACTCAATATCAGAGACAATGACAGATACAGAAAAAACAATTACATACCAGTAAAAAACAAGTGTGTTTTATAAATCTACAATTTACCATCTGACACTTACACTTATCTGAGTATTCCGTAACGTTCCCAATATTAAATTTGGATTCATAAAATGTGAATATAATATTTTTATATTCCATATGTAAGAATCCTCCAAAATATCAGATGGCTATGCCCGCTTCGACTTATATTGTACTTTTTCGTTTAATTTGAGAATTGTTTACATATGTATGTACATATGTAAGGTAACAAAGCAATTAAGAGAATCAGGAGTTGGTAAAACTAAGCTTAACATTTAACTATTTTAGCTCTTATAGTTTGGGTGCTGGGCTTGGAAATCGCAAAAATATTTCTCGAGATATTGAAGAAAAACTCGAGAAATCTTATAGTTTTGTTTTATGAGCTGTTTATATTTTTAGGAGTGGCTTATTCTTTTATGTACTAGGTCGACAGCAAAAATATATATATTTTCTCAAACTTAATAAAACAGCGCAATACTGTTTCCACATTATTCTCAATTAACTTATGTTAATGTGTTCATATGTTTTTTTCCACATTATTCTTTATTTACTTATGTTATTGTGTTAATATGTTAAACATAATTCTGAAGGAAACCCTGTCAACAACAGTTCAAATAATACAACAATTTTTATTTTTCCACAAAACTCCGGGCAACTACAACAACATCAATGTGAACCGGCAACTCAACTACTCCCACCGCTAATAACTGAACTCAACTCAACTGTTTCTCCAACTCTTTCTATGTATTTGACTTCCTCGTTCTACATTTGTATCTCTGTCTATGTCTTACTATTTCTTAATTATATTAACCCACCCAATTATTAATCTGAACCACTTCCGTACAATATATCAAAATGGGAACCGCATTAACTGCAATTGTTCGCGTCAATGGCTTAACATAAAATCCGTTACTTTTGTTTCAATCTTGCCTACACATTTGAACTATATACTACTTTTTTTATTAAATTCAAATAACAAACACTTATATTTTACTAACAATTATATTAAAAATTAAATAACTCGCATTGGAATCAATTCACCTTAATACTAACATAACAACTATTGTGACTAACGTGTCTTTATTTTAAATAATTGTACAACATATTTAAATAAAAAAAAAAAAAATATTGCAACCCTAACTAATTAACAAAAATAAACATAAAATGCACAACAAATTTAAAATGAAACTATAAAAAATATTTGTTGCTATTATTTTTAACTGCATTACCCAACCACACTTCGTCTTTCTGTCGAGATCGCACACACAGATAAGAGTAATATTCCTTTATTGGTTACCTTGCATATTGCGCATGCAAAGACCCGGACAGGTTGGCTACGAATGCCCGCCACCGCCCTCGTCGTCGGGTTCGTCGAGTGGTGACGACAAAAAGCAACATATTCAGAACGTTGAACTTAAAGAGAGGTAAGTAGTTTACGGTTTTGCATTTTGAACGCTTAAAATTTATTTTTTGAATGATTGAATTTTCAGATCGTCCAAATCTCTTTTGGCTAACGTCCTAGATATAGATGATGATTTTCGCGGCAATAACAGATGTGGTAATGCGCCTTTTCCTCACCAGCCTACATACTATAGGACTATGTACAGGTAAAAAATATCAAATGACTACAGCGTTCGTACTTGTTATACCATGTACCATGTTAAAATACGAGGCGCGTTCGTAAAGAAAGTCCCTTCTTCGCATACAAAAACATGTTTAATATCAATAAATTATGAATTTTTGGAAAGCTTAAACTTTTTCTATTTTTCTACATCATTTCGCTTCGATCCATACACTTTTGCATCCGGGGCAATAATTTTTGTATCCCACTGTCATGGAGCTCACGGAACTTACTTTACAAACGCGCCTCGTAGTATTTTAACTTTATAATTTAACTTGTATATAACTGACAGAAGAAGACGTCTCCGACCCCATAAAGTATATATATTCTTAATCAGCATCAACAGCCGAGTCGACGTCCGTCTGTCTGTCTATATATCTCCGTTTTTGGAGATGGTAAGAGCAAGAGGTGTAATTCTTTTTTCTGTTGGTGTGTTATTATTGCTCAAGTTTATTTTTAAGTTTTTGCCACGCCCCTTTCCGCCTTCGTAAATTGTATACAACTATCTATATTTTCTTCGCCATATTTGCCCATAACTTGAACAAACAAAGAGCTAGATACAAATTTTTTTTCCCATTATGTCCACTTAACTATTACGCAGATATTGCCAGTCCTGGATTGTTACGTCCCTTTCCGCCCTCTTAACTATTTGCAAAAAATCTATATTTTAGAAATGGTATAAGCTAGAGGCATAATGTTTAGTCCGCTAAGACCACTAATCGGCAAACACGGACATATGTACATATCGGACAATAAATAAAGAATATATGACCAATTAAAGTTTTTCCCACCCCTTCCCTAGGCAACGGCATGCCGCACATGCTGGGGTCTTTAGCGAGGCTTCAGCGTTGTGCCGCTGTCGCCGTGTGTCGTTCGGAGGAACAGTATAGGCGGTTAAAAGAACAAATAGTCACTCTTGGTAGATCGAAGCCTGTGCTCAGTCCATAACTCACTTTGCTGGAACCCGAACAAACATAATTCGAGGTGCCATCACTTCATCGTGGTGTTCATCTGTGGAAATCAAATTAAAAGAAAATACATTGAACGGCAGTGCGGTGGTTGAGGCTTTAGGTTCAGCATTGGAGGGTAGCGCTTCCCAATGTACAATGTGTGCTATACTGATATAACCTGACTCGAGTTCAAGGAATTATTTGCTTTTATAAGGCTTTTATACTATGGAAACACCAGACGCCATGTTTCTAAATATGCAGACAACACAAAAGGAATCTTCAATAGTGTGTAATTTTTGTGAAAAACTTGGCAACACAACATTACCTTGCGAATGAAAAAGAGCGACATGTCAGACACGATGAACATCGACGTATAGAATTAAATATAACTTGCTACAAGTGCAAGACTGAGACTGAGGACACATCTACATAATTTATAATTAAAGAAACTGATAGGAGCACGGCATTTAACCGGGAAAAGCGTGTGGAGCAGTGCAGCGTTTTTTCGTTGCCTAACGTGCAACTTCCCCACCTTTGCCCCAACCGACCGAGGGGCGCCGAGTAGCGTACGGCTCGAGTCGCGGGGATAGACCCGAAAGAAATATACGAAGAAATTTGCTGGTTTTGCTGGTTTTCATCCCAGTGCAAAAAAGAGGAACTTTTTTTGCACCGATTCAATGCTGTCTTTGTGAACCCCGTATTGGGGACTCCAGACAAAACACCCGTATTCCAGAATCGGACGAACTAATAATATACGAGTATATACAGTTTTTGTATGGGTCTTATGACCCATATGGTCATTGAACATTTTCGACCATCTTTTCCTTTGTTAATCATACACGATATATGGTCGGTAAATTTAAGTTGAAAACGAGCTTTAAACAATCCAGGGCATCACCATTAGGTAATAGGTAGCAAGCATGGGATTACAAAGACAGAAGTCATTGTCTTGCACTTTGAGGTTGAGGCCATTGAGGTTTATAAAGTTAGCCGAGCACCACTTCTGCAGATTGGTTAAGTCTAATAGTAATACCGATTGGTAGGAAGCAACGTTATATTGATAGCAAATTTTCACATCGTTAGCGTACATAAGGACTAAGAGTTTTTTATAGTGAGTGGGAGATCGTTTATAAACAATGTGAACAATAGCGGACCGAGGTGACTACCTTGTGGGACCCCGGACGTGACGCTGACCACATCGGATAAAGAATTTTTAAGGTCTCGCTGCATCCTACCAGTCAGGTAACTACGGACCCAACTAAGAAGATCTAAAGGAAAACCTGGCAAATCTAGTTTTCATAGGAGCAGGGAATGGTTTACAGAGTCAAATGCCTTGCCGAAGTCGGTATAGATGACATCTGTTTAACGATTCTCTTTGAAACCGCTGATTATGAAGGAAGTCAGTTCCAAAAGATTGGTGGTAGTAGATCTTCGGCTTATAAATCCGTATTGGTAGGGTATTGGTGGTTTTACCGATCTACAAATGTGTTACAGATCAGGGGTAATTAATTTTTCAAACAATTTCGGAATAGCGGAATTCGGAAAGCGGAGACTGCTCGGGTCTAGTTTTCCTATTTCTTCCAGCGATGTGAAGATCGGTGCATTCATGTATCGTTGTCGTTTCGTGATAAGGGCTGGTCAGCGAAAGAGGATACGCTCAAGCGATTCTTTTACGCTTGGCTCCTTGCATTGCCGACACCCATCCCGGTTAGGGATTAGGTTAAGTTTTAGAGCATGGACTTGCAAAAGGCAGTGGCCCGTAAACAGGCCGACTAGCAATATGCAGTCTTGCCTCTGTAGCTTCCGTAGGAACGATGCCCTTTTTTGGCATTGTGTTTTGCACATGGTTCTGCATATTTTGCAGTTCGTGGTGTGTGTCCACCTACGGTTTGCTTCCTTTAGAGCTTTAGCCTCCATTTTGGAGTGTAGGGTTTGTAGTGATATTGGTACGTCGTCCACTCGGCCATTTTGGTCTGGCGCTCCTCCATTTGCCAGTTCGTTGCCCTTGGTGGCTGGGAATCCAATAGATCTGCACCTCTTTGCGGGTGCTTAAGAGATCTAGTCCTTCCCTGCTTGCAAGGACCGTTGTGGACTTTATGGCTTTCGATTGTAGTGCCTTGATAGGTGCGCTTGGATATCTAGTGGGTTTATTCCCACAAGCATTTCCAATGTCCTTGTTGGCGTCGTTTTTTGGTATACCAAGGCGGATCGTCACTTGTGAGTGGATATCGCACCTGAACAGTCATCAAAAAAAGGGTCCAATGCACTATAGAAGATTTGTATGGCAACGGCCATATCCGTGCAATTGTATAGATCGGACCAGTCGTACTATAAGTAATAGTTACGATTCTCTCAAAATTGGCCTTACGAAAACAGCGTGTTTTCTTGACTGCCTTATACTTCTTGTTTTCGGTTGAATTAAAGTGTAAATCCATCCTCATCTCTAATGAGGGATGGTAAGGATCTTCAGGGTAAATGCGAGGTAAGGCCCTAAATAAGGATACGGTTTCCGGATCCCAGACAAATATATTGTTAACCTGTGCGAGTGCCATGTCTAACATGCCCGCAGTAAAGTCATAATGTACGGTGGGAATTAAAGAAGATAAGCTATTAGAAGTGGACTAGGAAGTTTTAGGTAGATTAAAATCTCCCAGAACTACCAATTGGTCCGAATCGGGCAGTATGTTGGATACGGATTGAATCGCTGCCAAATGGAGTCAGTATGTTGGCAACTCAGACGAAGGGGGTATGTAAGAGCATGTTATAAATATGCTAGATTTAAGGAATTTAATTTGTACACAAATAAATTCGATATCTCCGAATTCAAGATTAACCTCATTCGAAACGAGTTTGGAGTCGATAGCAATTAGTACGCCTTCCCCTCTACGGGGAATTAGCACGCCTAAAAATCGAGTAGTTACTTGGGAATATTTCAGAGCTAAGTATATCTGATTTCAACTAAGTTTCATTAAACACGATTACCTGGGATGCAAAGGTAAAACTATAAGTAAAAAGATTAGAGAGCTTAGCTTACTTCATAGGCCTCTAGTGTTTTGGTACGAAATAAGTAAGCATGCAAAAGAAGTTAGTTTTTGGCCTTTTTTAGGGCTTATCTGTGGTTTTGATTTCTAGAAGTTTTTTCTTTATATTCCTAGGCTGATGTTCTTGGACAAATATATATTCAGGCCAAAAGTTAGGCGAACATATGTTGTCAAATTCCATCTGTGGCACCCGTATCCTTTAATATGATGTTTGACGGGCTTAGGAATATTTTAATTTTACTACATCTCCCCTCTTTATATCGCCTTTAACATTGGCCTTTAACAAGCCAAGATGTCGATTTCTGAGGTATCAGGGGCTAGCCGAGAAACAAAAATGTGTTTCGAGGTAGGTATTACCTTTAGGGATTTTGGAATCGCAGGTGGGTGACCTGCGATACCAGTTGAAACAGGTAGCTCGGGTCCCTTTAGGTGTGGGTAATTTTTATACCATGTACCTTAAGGTACAAACTTTGTGCAAAAGTATGTAACAGACAGAAGGAGACATCTCCGACCCCATAAAGTATATAAAGTATATATATTATATATATATGATTCTATTCTTGATCAGCATCAACAGCCGAGTCGATATAGTCATGTCCGTCTGTTCACCTGTGCGTGTGTGAACATCTACATTTAGTATAGAGAAAAGCTAATTGCATATTCAGAATTCTGGGATACCAGTTCAGCACAAGTTTATTTTCAAAACCGGTTACCTCCCCCCGCACCACCGAAAACTGCGAAATTCTGTGGCATCCACAATTTAAACTTTATAGGCACCAATTTTGGATAGTACATTGGTAGCGCCATTCTCCATCCGTGTTGCGAAAAGCTCCCAATTTTGTTCGCGCAAATGACAAAAATGTGTTGCGCCCCAAGCTTCTCAATAGAAACATGCCGTCCACTTCTCATACACACACCTACAAACACAAATTACGAAAATTTGTTGCGCCTACAATTTCAATACCTATATAATGTTCTAAAAATCAGGCGGAAACTGAGAATCGCATATTTATAGTCGAGACACTACACAATAATCATCCTTACTTGTTAAAATGGAACTTATGACAGAAACTTAACCCCAACTACAGGGAGTATCCTATATATAAAGAACTCAAAAATTGTTCTAAACCAGAGACTCAGTCACCCACTAACCCACATATGTTCTATATTTATTTAGTTCGACGATCAGTGCACTTAGCGGAGTGAAATTTATGCCTCTAGCTTTAACCATATCGAAGATGTCGATTTTTTTTGCAAAAACGAGGGCGGAAAGAGGCGTAGCAAAAATCCAAGAATGGCATTATCTGCGCAATAGTTAAACGGACATATTGCAACACGAAATAGGTCTCTAGCTTTTATTTTGTCCAAGTTATCGAAGAAAATACAGTTTTATGCAAATTACGAAGGCGAAACGGGGCGTGGCAAAAACACACCGAAAGCAAAAAGAATTACACCTCTAGTTTTTACCATCTACGAGAACGAGGAGTTCATAATTACAGACGGACATGGCTATATCGACTCGGCTGTTGATGCTGATCAAGAATATATATACTTTATGGGGACGGAGATGTCTCCTTCTGGCCGTTACATACATTTTCACAAAGTTAATATACCATTTGTACCTTAAGGCACATAGTATAAAAAACATACAGTCATGCACTAAAGTGTTGGCACACTTAGAACTCTTGACTTTAAATGTTAATTTCAGACTCGCCTTTCAAGTTAGAGACTTTATTTTGGGGTTTTTGGTTAAATAAAATATTTGT
>JAJJHQ010000737.1:0-23592 GCA_021223825.1 Drosophila ironensis
CATGGGAGGAGGGAACTCGGTGGATTGGGATTTCCCAATGGAGCACCGCTAGCCGTGTGTCAGTTAATTAGCTTATAAATCAGCAGGACGGTGAATAATTCGCACCTCTAGACCCCGACGAGCTTAAAAAGTTACAAAAATGGGTCCGCTAAGTCCACTGATCGTCAAACACGTATGTACATGCAAAATTACGTCCAGATCAGATAATAAATAAAGATGTTATAAACCAAGGCAACGGCATTCCGCTGCAAATGGTGAGTGACGTCATCCGTCTCAGCTTTGGTCACGTGTATAAACTTTGCATGCAGAAGTGTATTTATGTGTGCACGTGCAGATTTTTTGGATATCAATTTTATTGCTTATTCCTTTCTTTAAAATTTGCTTCTAAAGTATATGCAAAACATTTCGCATCGTTTTGCATTTCGCGTAGTAAGTTTTACAAATTCTTTCAATTCTAAAGAGGTAGAGCAGAATAAGCTGTGCAGCAATGCTTTCTTTAATTTCTTTATTTAAAATTTTCATCTAAACTGCGAGTATATTCATAATATTCCGCAAATATTTGCCTCCAAATCGATGCCACAAATCGCTAAATTCGCTCGACTTTACTGCACTGTTCGCAACTGTTTGGTCTCCCGTCGTTGCATTCCCATACAGAATTGATTAAACAAACATTTGCATTCAAGCCAATGCCATCAGCGGTTCTTCGTCCTTCGTCCTTCGCCCTTTGCCATTCGGCCCCCCGCTTTGAGCCCTTCCGTTTATTCCATTTTTAGGATTTTCTGTTTTTTCCGAGGGCATGTCCCGAGCTGTTCGGGTTGTTGTCGATATTTCGTGTTGTGTGACAAATCCTTGCAATTACCGTAATGCCGGCGGCCTTGAATCGAAGGATAAAGTGCTCCGGAGCGCAATGGGATGGAAGCCGGTCATGCATATGCATGGGCCAACATGCAGGACATATGTCGAGTGGCACGGCCGTAGGAATTGGTCATTTGACTGTCATTCTGCCCTGTAAGCAAACGTGATCGTGTCACGGAGCAATTTGTTTCGTTTATGCCTTAATTCTCGCTGGGGTTCTACCTAAATTTCCATTTGAAAGCGGCCGCCCCCCGATTTAAGCTGAAAAGATATGAATAATGAACTACCAGCCGGCTGTGTGCACTCTCCATTTGTTGCTTCCCCATCCCCGTCTCTGTCCAAGATTAATTGCACTCGCAGGCTGTTGGCTTTGCGGATGATCCGGCTCCCCGGGCAGTCCTGCCCGCACTGACGATGACAGCTGCTCGGAGTTGCGGCTCCGGCTCCTGCTCCTGCTCCTGCTCCGCTGGGAGCTCTGAGAACTGGGTCTAGTTTACCAAAAACGAGAAAACGAGAAAACGAGACTCGGCCTGCCGGAGAGCTGCCTTCTTTTTGCTCTTGCTGGGGCAGCTGTCATTTCCTTTTCCTGTTTGCATGGCTCTCCAGCCTCCATCCGACATTTTGGGCCATAAGTTTCCATATCGCACTCCAGAGTCCTGCTCCTGGGAGCGAGCTGTGTACAAGCCTGTTTTCGTGTCCAGGTGGCAGCATCCAGAAAACTTGGGAACCACCAGCACTCCTGCTCGGCGGACAGCTTGATTGATTTGTTGACTTGCCGCCCGGTGGCCGGTGGCTGGTGGCCGGGATATTGCCACACTTCGGGCCATGTAAAATAATTCTAAATTTTGTCCTCATCCAGATGCCGCTGGCCAAACGATGATGAATGGCCGTTTTGGCCAAGTTGCAAAGTGCCGGGCAGTTGGCGGTTTTTCGGGGGCTTTTCAGAGCTTTTTCGTTGAAGTTGGGAAATCAAATCCGCATATGAACGGTAAACCAAACAGCTGGAATACTTCCCTCCTGGGACTATCAGTTGGGGCACTCCATTTCGTTGTAAAATTCCTATTAATCCAGCTTTTTGTAAGCTTTTCATTTAGCCATTTTGTGGCAGCAACACTGACGCTTTGGCATGTGTTGCCAGGACCTTCCTGTGCTCTGGAATTCCGGGCTTGGATCTGGGTTTTTGTTTTGGGGATTGGGGTTTTTTTTTGGTAATGACCAAGCTCATGCTGGAGGGGCAAGTGCAATGGCAATGGCGATGGCAATGGCAAATGAAAATGGAAGACAGGGCCAAAAAAGTGCGAGGAAAATGAAAAATGACCCAGGCAGCCAACTTCGTGGACTGTGGCCACAGGACTTGCACTTTCCTTGCGAGCCACTCCACTTTGGCAGATGCATGCAACATTCTCGCAAAAAGCATTAACAAAAACAAAACCAAAACATTCTGTCTGAAAAAAAAGGTAACAAGCTAAGGACCAGAGAGACGACCTGCCATCACACCGCGCCAAATTGGAAAATATGCGAGTGCTTTTTGATTCTGTTTCCCCGCTTTTCCCATTTCGCTCTGCTGTGAAATTTTGCTGCCATATTTTCCCGTCTTGGCCTGAGCGCCGGCGTTGTCCTTCCTTTGCCCGTTTCTGCTCCCCCAGTACGCCTCGGATCGAGTTAGTCAAGTTGGAAATTGGAAAATTGCACGGCAAGGTGGACAGGTTCTGCGAACGCAACTACGGAACTGCGGCGGGACCTTCTCGCAGAGATTGGGCCAACAGACGTGCCAAAGATGCGGCGCAATCTTTCATGGCATTCATGTTCAGCGTTGACAGTGACAGCAGCACCCAAAGCGCAACAAACCGGGGCTAAAACAGCAATAAAACTAGCTGACATTTTGATAACGAGCGTCGCCGAAATGGCCAATCCCACGGCCCTCCCACCAAATTGAAAGTTAAATTGTAAATTGCAATGCCACTTGCAATAAATGCCGGAACATTTCCCATGCATAGAGCCTGTGTGGAGCGGCAGCGTTCAGAAATGTTGGAGATTCAGGGAAACGCCTTAAAGCTGCAGTCCTGGATGCGTTGGCTTTCCTTTGGGCCCCTGCCGTTCAATCAATATAAGTCGCTTTTCCACTTGGCATTTCCCTCGGCCCGCTGGCTTCCGGTTTCCTTTCATTAATGTCACCTTTTTGTTTTCTAATTTGGCAGCCATCGACACTGAGAGTGTTCCAGCATGCAGGCGGAAAAATAAACCTGTGGGTAACTTTTATAAGCTTCAGTTTAAACTTTTAAGTCTTGAAATTTGCCCCACGATTTGACCACCCTGCGTATGCGTAATCTGTTTATTACGTATGCGCCGGGTGGTCAAGTTTTCACTCTCACTTTGGGTTTGGAGATTTAAAGGCCTTGAAAATTGAATTTTATGGAAATACACAATTCAAATGAAGGCAAAAAGGTGTGTAATTTTTTGTATTTCATGATCCACGATCATTTTTCTGGGATCTGCAAAATGTTTTCGACTCTGTAAGATTAGGAGCGACTAAGCACATAGCCTACGGCCAAAGTTGGGTGGGAGTGGGGTGGATGCATTGCCGGAATCGTGGAGCTTGTATTTGGATTTGGGAGCACTGGGGGTGGGAGACATTGGATGGCAGTGCCGATGCCCGGAGTGCCATCGAGAAGTTTCAAGAGGCGGCGGCAAAAAGTTGGCTGCAGTTGCACTTGGTCCAAGTGCCGGGCGTGGCCATAAAACAAATGCCAACACACAGAAAGCTGGCTAAAATACAGCAGGGAGCGGAGCAGGGGGCGGGAGGCGGGAGGCGGAGGGGCAGGGTTTAAGAGCGCACCTGCAAACACTCGCGTGTATATGCAGTATATATATGTAGGTATGTATATATACCTGAATCTTAGCTAGACATCGTTGTCATTGTCGTTAGCAAATATATGGCCAAAGAGGATCAAAGAGTGCTGCACGTTCCCGGGCGTAAAAAATAATTGCACTATTTCTAGAGCCGCGGCAGGGCGCAAGGACGCAAGGACGCGAAAGCCATTGGGTCGCGAAGGTCCTGCCAGGGATGTTGCTTTGGTTTTTGGCTGAATCTTGGCTTGAAAATGTCTAAAGCCTGCAAGCCATGACATTTTAAATGCCCAACTTGGTTGGGCCCTTAATTGTGTTTCAAGTTGGAATACTCGGTAGAAGCCGATTATAAATCCTTTTTTAAATTTGAGCCAAAACCGTTTTGAGCCGATAACTGCAATATTTAGTCGGCACCATCTCTGCGTGCAACTCTCGGTGCAAAAGGACGAGGTCGCCGGATGCACAAGGGTGCGTTGCAGAAAGGAAGTGCAAACCGGGGGTAAGTGGATGCTGTTGCTGTTGCTGCTGCTGCTGCTGCCGCTGCTGCTGCTGCTGCTGCATGCATTCGTTTTGAAAGTCAATTCCCGATGCGATGATGAGGATGTTGAAGGACCGGACCGGCTGGGCGGGGTGTGTCCCGGGTGTTGGCAGTTGATAAAAAGCGGGAGAAAACGCTGGCGCTAAGCCTCCTTAATGTCATTTGTCATATTTTGGCCAAGTACCAGAATCAGAAAAAAAAGACGGGAAGCAACGAGCGCAGCCTGCAGCTCCTTTCGTTCTGTTTGCCATTATGCAAATGTTATTTCGTGGCAAAAGCTGCAGTCGCCCTTCTGTCGTGGCCCTCCCCTTTGGCAGCTTCTGTTCCTTCAGTTCGCCACTTTGCCGGCATTATTAATAATGGAAACGTTGCTGCTCAAGACAATCAAAATGAAAAATATAAGAGAAATACTCGTAGTAGTTAGTCGACAGGACGTTGGGAGGAAAATGGGAAGAATACTGCGAATATAACTTATCAAAGCCAGGGGAGATCCTGTCAAAGGCATTTCTTTACGCAGGCATTAGATTTCTTTTGAATCTGGACTAAGCCAATACCCTCGGGACTCCGGGGGGCTGGTGCACATCCTTGGATTCTCTTGAGTGCTGATGCTTCCTGTTTGTGGCGTTGCTGCTGATTCCCGCAAAAGAAGGCATTGAATGCGGCAATTGCCAAGAAAGTCCATATATTGAGGAAAATACCACAATCTGTGCTTGACACACCAATATTTTCGAAAAAATAATTTTTGGTGGAAAATTATTTAAGTTCGAAAAAAATCAAAAAAAGTATAATCTATGTCTAGGTTAAGCCAACCTAATCAACAAGAATTTTGTCTCTGGTTTTTACCATTTAGGAGATATAGTCAACAGTTTTATGCAAATTGCTAAGGCGTAAAGGGGCGTGGCAAAAAAATATAATAAACTCCATCTGAGTACATCTATAATGGACCAAAACCAAAAAGAAAGACGTGTCTAGCTCTTACCATCTCGCTGCGCGACATCTTTATTCATACTAACGGACAGACGGACAGGGCTGTTGCTGCGTAGGAAATGCCTCCTACTGACTCTAAAAACTTAATGCGATATGAATTAGGATCTTTGTCATTATGGATACTGCAGATATCATCTTGTGGCTTAATGCTATAACAATTGGAGGCTGCTAGAAATTGTTGAGTGCAGTGTAGGAGGCACGAGCAATTAGTTTTGCAAGCCAACTGCAATGTGGCCTGATCCTTTTCTAAATGCGGTTGCAATTCGCTTTCATTTTCATTGCGGGGCCAGCGGAGTGCGTGCGTGGTTCTTGAGTTATCAGGACACCCATTCAGAGCAGGAAAATACCAGCACTCACACTCCCACTCACACTCACACTCACGCACCCACTCGCAGTGGGAAATGGAAAATGGGAAACGGGACAGCTGACGGGGAGACAACAGAGATGGTAAAGTGATTCGAACTCCGTCGGCAATGTCAGAATGAATTGAAATGAAATGGAACGTGACCAAATTTGGCCACATGTCAATATGCTAATGATGATGTGCTCCTCCCCGCCGCCCTTCCTTTTGTCATCCCTTTGCGTGTCCTCTTAATGCGTCCCGGGCAACACCCTTTTCCCGTAGTCGCAGTTATTGTTTTTGCCTTTGAAAAGGATCTGTCACCAGGGTGGCTCCCTTGGTAGCGCTACTTAAAGTTGCAAGTTATGGAAAGTTGGCGGAAGTTTTGCAAATTGAAAGGTACATACTCGTATGTGTGGTTGCCGTAAAGGAATCTATGATGAGCAGCTTATTTCATTAAATAAGTTGCACAATTTGAATTCCTCTTGTACGAGAATTTATTTAATATTTTCAAACCAACGAGGTTTTTCCTCTGTATTTTTGTAATACCTTTTATTCACAACACTCGGTGGCAACTGAAATGGATGCGCCCGAGGCCATGGTCTGTGTGAAAAGGCTTTAAGCAAATGTCCAGAGAAATGGGACACATATGGCACGGGGGGGACAACGACGGGGCCGAAGGGAAAGCTGGAAAAGCTGGGAAATATAGAGAGAAAGCGGACACCAGCGCATTCCCATTGCCAGGGCCATGTTGTCTAATTGGCGGCCCGAAACGAATTGAAATGGGAAATGGCAAATAAATTGAATGAAACGTGTACCGCACTGGGACTCGAACCGCACACAGTCAAACGGAGGAAGGACGAAAGGACATGGGACGAGTGTTGTGGGTGGGGGGGGCGACAGGTGGGCTGCCTCTGAATGGGGGGCGTGGCCTCCTGTCTCCTGTTGACCGCAAAGTGGCATTTCCCTTTCCACATCCGCTTTTTTCACCCACTCCCCGGCCCCATTTCCGGTCCTCTCTGCCTCCAGCACCACTTCCGCTTCCGCATCCTGCCAGCGGCATTTAATATTTACAAAACATGAAGATCACATCACAAAGGGTTCGATTAATGACACAAATTATCTTATTATGCGACTGACTTGTTTGAGGATGCGATTTAAAGCTTTTGAAACTGCTTTCCTTTCATTTTCCTTCTTCAAAATCGGTGGTGTGCAGTCTTTTTTTGGTGTATGTCCCACAAAACTGACAGGATCTTAACCAGAAAATCATTGTCTTCCTGAAACGGCAAGTTTCTAGGCGAAACCTTCATAAAGTTGGCTCATTTTCCTCGGGTTTCTCCCCGACAGATGTTACTCTCTCCCCGCATTTTCCGCGTTTTCCACTCCAACTCTTTTTCTTTTTTTTTAAATAACTTTCTTGGTTGGTTGTGGGCTTCTTTTAGCGCCATTGTTTTCCATTGCAGCCAAAGCGAAGGGCGGGAGGGCGGTAGGGCGGTAGGGGGGCAAGGATGTGTGGCAGGATGCCAGGATGACAAAAGCAACAAAAGAGCGGCGAGCAGATAAAGAATTAATTTTGCACAAATACGTTTACATGCTGCGTAATAGTCGGGCGGCAGTTTGCACTTTTCGCTCCGATCCTTGTGCATGCATAGAGGACGCAGGACGCAGGACGAAGGACGAGCGAGGGCGGGGTACTGGGTACTGGGTAGTGGGTAGTGGGTACTGCCTGCATGCATAGACAAAGCGGGCTGAATTTGTCTGGTTTGTGCATTAAGCGTAAGCTGCAACAAATGACATCGGGGTGGCGGGTGGATTGCGGGTTTTCCCTCGCTCAAAATGGAAAAGCGCACAATGGGAACCCAGCCAGTGTCCCCGCAGGACAATGACAATTTGCGGGCGTTGACAGTTGCCAAAAAAAAAAAGGGGAAATTCAAGAAAAGCAAAGGGAAAAGAATTAGTGCCGGAATATGTGCCTGCATATGCATACGCAGTCGTAGGTCCAGGAAATACTATATAAAGCATTAGTTGTTGTTTATTTTGTCCAAGTTATGGGCAAATACTCGTACGTCGAAGAAAATTCTGTGTCGCTAACACAAAAATTGTTACCTGATCCACCCAAAGGAAAAACAAAAAACATTTGGCCAACTCACAGCGGCGGTAAATATATTAGGTCAATGATATTTGTAAAATATAACATGAGGCAGCCGGCAAGTATAGTATCCTTCGGTTATTAGTTTCCTGATGGTTCATCCTCGTTGTGGGTAGAGTAAACATCAACTTCTGCTTCTGCTGCTGATCTTCCGGCAAGAATTCTTAATTAATTAATTTCCCGATGGTTCATCCTCGTTGTGGATAGAGTAAACATCAAAATCCATAATAGGCTGCTGTGATCGTCCTCGTCCGGCCAGTATCCTTCATTAAGCAGTATTCTGATCGTGTTCATCCTCGTGGTTGGTAAAGCTAACATTATAGGCTGCTGATCGTCCGGCACGTATCCTTTGTTATCCAGTATTCTGATAGTGTCCATCCTCGTTGTTGGTAAAGTTGCTGCTGATCTTCCGGGAAGTATTCTTCGTTGATTAGTTTCCTGATGGTTCATCCTCGTTGTGGGTAGAGAAAACATCAACATCCATCGTGGGCTCCATCTGCTGCTGCTCATCCTCGTCCATAGGGAGGATGTTACGACGGATTATAAACGAGTCGTCCCTCTTCTTTTTCCGCAATGATTCAGTATCTTTACGACTTGCAAGGAGCCAATTAGGTCGTTCGGCTCGCTCCGATATTTGCTTCGACGACATCTTATTTTTTTATATTACTAAATATATGTCTGTACGCCACCCAGGTTAGACAGTGACTGTCGTATGCTTCTCAACGATCAGAAAACACAATGACAGAAATTTTCAAAGCCCACTAATTTCTGGCAAGCCTCAAGTTAATCTTTTTAACACAGAAATAAGCATCAATGTTGAAGCCTTTCTTAGTCGAGATTTCCCGACAACGAGATATCAAGTACCTCTTTTCTTTATCAACCTTTGTTTTGTTTCAAATAATTGATACAATTTTTTGTTTGTTGACATTTGTACCCTAAGGTACATGGTATAAAAAGCAATTCGTCGCACCAGAAAGATGTAAAGACCTACAGCGATGGCTTCAAAGATTCCATTGATTTTAACAATTATAAAAAAAAGGGTAAAGTAAAAAGTTATAATAATAAAGTAATAATTGCAGTGAAGTCAGCGAGGTGAACGTGGAAAACGAGGAGAGCGCGAGTCCATAGATGGAATAAAATTAAAAAAGTTTGAACACCCTCGAATTAAACATTTGCATTTGTCCATTAAAAAAAACTTTTAAAAAATAGGAAAAAATGTAGCGGGAGAGCTGTGCTGTCTGCTAAAGACCTCGCAGACAGTTATTTACCAACTAAATTAGGCTAGTCTTTATAAGTTTTTATACATTTTATAATAAAAAAAAAACAAAAAAATTAGAAGCGAAAGAGCAGTGCTGGCTGAGAGTCCTCGGATGGGTTAAAAATTAAAAAGCAACACGAAAAGGCACAATTTGCTATTATCCATAAAAAAAAAGCGGGTAAAAATAATAAAAAAAAAATAATAAGAAGCAGAAGAGCAATGCCGGCAGCGAGTCAAGCACGTGAAAAAAATGAACGAACAGTCTACTGCCAAAAAAAATAATAAAATACACTTAATATCTATTTAATAAAACAATAAAAGTGACGACCTTTCCGCTCGAAGGCGGAATAAAATGTGAGGATTGAATGCATGACTGTGTGACCAACTGCCTGCTTTGATGGGCAAATGTAGAAACGCAGTAGTCGAATCTTAGGCCTTTTTGCAATTGGAGCACGCGGTCACACAGTTTTGACTGTTTACATTTTTTTCGATATTTTTCTGGCATATATCGGCCAGTTTTTGTCCTAATTCAAAAATCCACAACTTAAACTCTTTGGGGGGAGTCCAATTATCTATTCCAATCACTCTGCCGTTTCCGTGCCCATATCTTCTATATTTATTATCCAAAATGGATAATACCCTTTTTTCCGCTAGTTTCTTAATATTTATTTTTCGTGTCACAAAAGCAAATATTGTAAATCAGTACGGCGATTAAAAAATTGATTGAATCGTAAGCTTGTCAGATCTCTACTACAGCGTTTCTACTTGTTTTTTTGCATAGTTTTTCAGTGTGAAAAACCGAATGCGCCAGGACTCCCACTGGCCCCAACCTCAATTTACCTTAATTAACGTGATAAATATTTCATTAATCAAACATTTCCGCCCCCTAACCCAAGCACACATCCATTTCAATTAGGTTGCTGTGACATTTTTACACCCTATTTAGCTGTTGGCAGCACATAAAAAATCCGTTTTTTCTTTCCATTTCAATATCTTGCTCTCCCCGCAGCTGTTTTTGTGCGCTGCTTTTTTTTTATTTTGTTTTGGTGTTAGCCAATGGGTTCTAATTACTCACCGCAGGTGCCACGCCCCCACCCATGCCCACGGCCACGCCCACGGCCACCCATCGCCCAACTGACTGGTTGACTGACTTAATTACAAATTGCATTATTTATCGGACGACAAAGTTCGTCAAACTGCAGAATTCAGTTTCTGGCAAGGACCCAGGACGGGGGTTTGGGTTGGCGAAGAGGTGAGGAGTCAATAGCACAAGGACTCGGCAGCTCAATGACGATAATCGACAACATATCGAATGGTGTTGAAGCCACCGCGGGTGTGTAGCGCTCAAATTGGGTTTTCCCGGGGATGTTGGGGGCCGCACCCCTTCGGCAAAGTGTATCTACCAGCTACCATCTACCTCCCAAAAAAAAAAGCACTTTTAGCACCCCTTTTTTGACAAATAACTCAGCTGACAGTCTTTTGCATGCCGCAGCATCAGCTCGGGTTGTGCAGCGTTTCAGGATTGCCGCACACACGCTGCAGCAGCGGCAGCATCAGCTTTATGCTGCAAAGTGTCCTTGCTGGGCGTGCACTGCAAGATAAGCGGATATTTCATGAGGTCTTGACTTGTGCTACATTATAGTCACCATGGTTTGATCTTTTTTGTCGTACAAATTATAGTAGGTAGTAGGTATGTTTCGATGTGAACAAGTTTACTGAAGGCCGTATCACCTCCTAGGTTGTAAAAAGGCTGAAGTATTTAAGATACATTTTCTGGATTAATTTAGAGGGTTTTAAAGAAGTTTCTTGGGAAGGGACTAGAAGCAATTGAGAACTTCAACTAATTAGGAACTCGAATACATGTATCTTTGTTCCACAACTGATTTGTATTTTCTGAATTCCTAGACTTTTAAGCTATCAATGTGTGTCCAACCTTTTACTGATAAACATATATCTAATGAAGGGGAACAGTATATATGGCTAAATATGCCCTACAACTAGAGCTAAAGCCTAGAAAACTCTGTTTCGGATTCAATTTATTGCTGAATCCTTGAGTTTTCATGTGCCAAAAAGCGTTCCTTCTTTTGTTATCTCATATATAAAACCCTATTTAAACGCATAAACATGTTGGAGAGCATGGCTTAAAGATTGAAAACAAGATGAAACAATTACGCTTTAATTTTGGGTATTTATTATGGCAACATTTCATTAATCTCGCTTACCTTCGCTTAAAATATTGGGAAATACAACCAAAAAGCTTGCTGGTAATTTTAGTGAGGGAATTGGAGCTAATGAGAATAAAAGACAAAGAAACCCGCAGAACAATTTGCCACAAAAGGTAGGGTAATTTTGGGTTCATTTGCATTTCATTTGCTTGCCACTCGCCAGTCGCTAGAATTTTTAGTTCTACTCCCGGAAATCCCTTCGAATTTATGTCACCTGGTCAGTTGCAGCAGCAACTGCAGCTGCACACTTTCTGTCGGGGGAGGGCAGACCCCATCCACTGGACGGGGAGACAGACTCTTAGGTTAAGCGGAACCTTTGAGGGCGGCGGGCGGTGGCCGGCGGCTCAGGCGATTCGTGTGGTTCGGTTCGAGTGGTGGTTCAGTTGGATGGATGGCTGGGTGGTGCTGAAAAGTATGCTACGCCCGGCGCACATGGCACATAATTGAGTGACAACGTGGTCTGAAACATTTGCCATGCGGACGCACACACCCCGACGAGTGGAATGGATGGCCGGCAGCAGGGAGCAGGGAGCAGGCAACGGGCAGCAGGATGTGGCAGGATGTTGCAGGATGGGCCGAGAGTCGAGTGGTCCTGTCGGTGGGTTGCTGCCTTGGTTGGCAGCTGATGCAGGGCATTTGAATTTGTAATGAGATTACACACAGTGAACGGCGAGGGGGGGGACGAGGAGGCACACCTGGCTGCCAAATGAAATGAGTCCGTCTGTCTGTCTTCCTGTCCGCCTGTCCGTTTGTCCGTCCGTCTATCCATCCATCTGTATTTATCCTCTTTGCCCATTTTGCCTGTATCTCTGTCGCTTTGCTCTGGGAGTTGGCAGTAAAGCAACTGTTAATTGTGGCCATAATTAAGGTGACCCCGAACCAAAAAACGTGACGAGCTCATTAATTTTATATGCTTTATTTGTGCCGTGTGTCCCGGCTCCCGGCTCCTGCTGCCCGCTCCTGCTGCTGCTGGATTTCTATCTCGTTTCGAATTCAGTTTTGCTGCAAAGTAAAGCAAAGGCAAAGTGTTGATTTAAGGCCAGGACACGGCAGCGAAGAAAAGCACAGGCTGAGGACGCTGACGAGGATGACGATGAGGGCGATGATGGTGATGGTGATGGTGATGGTGATTCCAGGACGTTGTTAGCGCTGTTGCTGCCACTTGGCTGCTTTATGTCATTGCTGGTTAAGCGATGCGTCTAATTTGCAGCTGCTGCCGGACCAGGACTCCTCTCCTCTCCCCTCCGCGCTCCTCTCCTTTCCCCCACAAAGTATAAATTTGCATTTTGTGAAGCGAGCAAACTAAGAAAGAAACCAAGGAAAGTGGTCGGGCTGGGGGGGGTGGGGGCGTGTAAAAAATACGAGTGCTTGCATTTACTTTGGCTTGCATCTGGATGCTGCCAGAGATCCCGGATCCTGTCGCCAGGATAAATAGTAAATGCTAGCACCACCACCTGCAACTCAGACGGTGGGGACACCCGCTTTTGTCACCCCGAAAAAGAGGGGGGAGCAAAAAGTTGCCAGCTAACCGCGCGCTGCTCGTTAATTTTGCAGCATTTCCGCCAGCAATTTTTCGCCGGCAACTCCATGACATGTCCTTCGTTCTCGGTGCAACCGGAAATGCAGGAAACGGATATTACACGCTCCAGAAAACACACAGTGGGTGCCTGCCTGAGCCTGAGCCAGCGACCGACGGAGTTCCTGGAATAATATTGAAAGAGATATGACTTTTGATGACAGCGTTGGCACTGCAACTACTTGCAATTTGATGCGTTTTCCGTGTTTAGACAGCTGCCCCGAAGTTGTCCTTACCTTGCAGCTCCTCGGTTGCCTTGCCGCCCCTCACCTTTTCCCTTTCCCTTACAAGCTGCATATCTTCATTGCTTTTTTTTGTATATAGCACCCGGCCCAGCCATCCACCTGAATCCTCGAAACAGCGAGCATTTTCACAGCGTTTTCCCCAGCACACAACCTGCAATTGCAACTGCAACTGCAACTGCAACTGCAATCGCAATTGGAGCGTAAAACGAAAGAAAGCGAACGAGGCGCTTTAATTGCTTAGGCCATGGAATTGTTCTCTATGTTTACACTGGGAAAATAGTGCAAGGCAATGCCTAGCCTGAAATGATGGGGGAGGATGCCCGCCCGCAAGCCGCAGCCCCTTCCCCTTCCCCTTCCCCCCTCTTCACCCGGTTGGTGGCATCCACAGCAGATTTCCGTGGGATTTTCCTTTTTTTGCCTGTTCAATTGTTGGGAAAATGAAATTATTGCAAGCCAGCAGAAAAGCAGAAAAGCAGCGCGAACTGGTTTTTTGTGTTTTGAGAAATCAGGTCACAGCCGAAAAGAGGATTTGGCCAAGATGAATCGATTTTCCTCCCCCCCCACCGGGGCAGAGGAAAAAAAACAAGAGGAAAACTATTTGCCACCCCAGAGTGCCACTGACAGTGAAAAATAAAAACACTTGGGGGTTTTTTTTTTTGTAAGATTTCATTGTTTTTGTTTGGTTTTATTTTGTATTTTTTACTCTTTTGCTTCTTGTGTTTTGCTTCATTTGTTTTTCTGTATTGAACATAATAATTTGTTGTTTTTTTGTTAGGTTTTTGTTTGGTTTTTTGTTGTTACTTTTAATGCTTGCTCACTGTCGCTTGTTTAAATTTGTAGCTTAAAGTTAATTTGAAATATTCTCCATCGCTTTATCAACGCTTTACCTTTAAAATTTCCATTCATGCAATTACTTCATTTTTTTTCGTGTTTAATTAGTTATTCTTATTTGCTTTTATTTATTCCATTTTTTCCTTTTTCCATTTTGTTTGTTTGTTTGTTTGGGAGGGAGGGAGGTAGGGAGGGAGGGGATCGTGTTAAGTGTGGTGTAAACTTATTTTGTTAGAATTTTAGCGTATTTTAAATTTAATATTAATATGCATAAATTGTTTGCCCTTCTTCCCCGCGCTAGCTAACCTTTCCTCCCTTTCTCCTCGTCGCCTTTCTTCATTTGTTTACCGCCCCCCGCCCGCCTTTTTGTAATATTATTTAATGTGTTGCATGCATTTTGCAAAAAAAAAAAATATTCTCATATCTGTATCCGTATATATATATATCTGTGTATATATAAAGTTTTATTTAGCAATATTAATGAACATTTATCCCGTAGCTTTATCTCTTTGCTTTTTGTATGTTTGTAATGTGTTACGATCTTTTGTTTGTTTGTTTTTCTTTTGTTGCTGTTTTGCAGAATAGATTAAACTGTTTTGTTTTTTGTTTTGTTTTGTTTTGTATTTTTTTGCTTTTGTATTGTTTTGCTTTTGCTTTTGCTTTTGCTTTCCATGCTCGCACAGATTTTGGCTCTCTCGCTATTTAACAATGTTGACAAAATATATATACATATGCATATCTATATATTTTTTCGATTAGATATTCCGTATGTGTGTGTGTGTGTGTGTGTAGCTTTAACCCTTTAACTTTCTGTTTTTTTTTTTTATTCACTAATTTTAAAATGCTTCCATCCTTTGCTTGTGTAAATAATTATATGAAATAATTCTTGCCCGTGCATGAGTAAATTCTTAAATATTTATTTATGTTTTTACCTTTTTTTGCATTTTTCATAGATGTATTAATTTCTTTTTTCTTTTCTTTTGTTTTGTTTTTTTTTATTTATAAATTTAAAATTGTCAGCCATTTGTTTGTTTTGTGTGTTCTTCTTCCTCTTGCTCGTTAATAAAAACATTGTGTAATTTATTTAGATTTATTTCATACTCAATACGACTACCTCGTATTCGCAATAGAATTTCCACGCTTTTCCGGGCCGAATGCGCTCGTCCCACACATCGCTAAGTTCTATAAAAAGTGCGTAATTAAAAATTGTTGGCGTCCGCAGTTTAATATTCAAGTATATTTTGTTATTTTCTTTTTTATCTGTTAATAGCTAAACGTTATCCAATAATTTACCAGTTATCGATATATCGATACATATATCCCGGATGCGTGTATAAAAAAAAATTGTAGTCACTGCTCAGCTATCCTCTGTTTTTACTTCTTTATCTGTATCTTTTTCTTTATCTGCTTTTTTTTCCCCCCTTAGTTTGGCTCGACTTTTAATCGAGTTCAAGATTTCCGCTTGCGCTTTATTGCATTTCATTTAATTTGATTTGATTTGAATGCCGTCCGTCCGTCCATCCGTCCATCCGTCCATCCCTCGCGTCTCGTCCCTTCCGGCTTTGTCTTTTCTTCTTCCGTTTGGCTGCTTAGTTTCCGGTCTGAATCTCGTTTAAAAATACTCTGCTCGTAGGACAGTTTCCTTTAGGTTTATGTACAACATTTAAATTACTAATAGTTGCAATTTTTCGCCCGCCTTCTCGCCGTTTGCCAAACTCTGGACCTTGAAACAAGTGTCGTGGGTCGTGGGTTGTGGGTTGTGGGTTGTGGGTTGGGGCATTGAACAAAGCATAAACAGTGCGTGAGGGGGGGATTATAATCATGTGCTTTTATTATTCTCTCTATTTTATTAAGCTGGTATTTGCATAATGCTTCTTAAATATTTACAAACACTCAGGGGGAGAGAGGGGTTGGGATGAAACTGAAATTAAAAACAAAATTCACACATCACGCAACGAAAGTTGAAGTGTTTGCTTATTTTTGAAAATGATTTCGGACAAGACACAACATGTATATATAAAATTTATTTGTAATTTTGTTAATTTATCTCGTTTTCCGAGGAGGGGTCGAATTTGCTTCGCTCTTTGCGCATTTACAACCGAATGTGTTCGCTGTTCGCTCCCAAGAAAGGAAAGGATACTTCCCTGACATAGCCGCCTTGCATATACTTGAAGTACGTGTGGTTATAGTAATAATTGCCTAGCCCGTTTTTGCATATAATATATACAAATCTCTAATCGGTCTAATCGGTAAGTGCCAGTGTGGTGCGCCATGGATGGATTGTTTGTTTTGGTTTCATCTTATCAATCTCGACTCTACTCGTATTCAATTTAATCGACTTGATAGCCGGTGCCGGTGCCGGTGTGTAAATCAAAAGCAATGCCCGCCGCCGAATACCGAATACCGAATACCGCCGAATACTCGCTAGACTAGACAGTCAGTGTGAAAAACACTTGATCCTGGACGTACATGATTGGAGGATTGTGTGGATACTTGTTTTCGAGGAAGCCAATTGTGTGCGGTAGCTGCTGATTTGTTTTGTCGCTCGCCAAAAGGGGTTAGGCTAGGCTAATTTTGGACGCAATTGAAACATTTTAATTCACTCACTTCGCTCACCTTGCATCGATTCCCATTGTTTCTTTTTTTTTTTTCGTTTACTTAACAAATATTGCTAATACAAAGGGGGGAGGGTGGGGGGAGGTTGGTAGGGGGAACAAGAAAAAACACAAACAATTAACAAAAAAATTGTGGAGCACAAAAGTATCTGTGTATCTACATGCTAAATATTTTTATATCGATTGTGTTTTGTGTGTATTTACTCAGCTTTGCTTAGCTTCTTTCTTGTTTTCCTATTCCCGTTTCGAAATTAGTCGAAATTCGAAATTAGTGGGCGGTGCAGCATGGCGTATGCGTGATATTTGTGAAACTAGAACGAAAACGAATCGCCGCTGCCTTTTCGGTTGGATAGATCTCTGCTGCCCCATACTTTGCATTTGCCTAAATGCTGTCAATACACATTGTATATTGTATATATATAAATCGTATATATCATGCGTGTGTATATATATACTTGTTTAAGTTTTAAGGCTGTGTGGATAATTTAGTTGTAGATTTTGTGGATTTGGTAGCTGGAGTTAAGTTGAGTTGGCTTAGTTTACCTACAAATTTCTAATGCAAATGCTTTCCATTCCCATTCGTTCTGTTTCCTCACCTCACCTCACCTCACCTCACCGCCTTGGCTGTATCTTGCTTGCTTGTGTGTGTGTGTGTGTGTTGGGGGTTTTCTTTGCTATTTTCTCACCAAAAAACTAATGCTATAATTAAAAATTGGCTTTCAACTCTCGCTCTTCCCGTTTGGCCGCTTTAGTTTCGTTTGTCATTTCCGTTTCCTCGTTTGCGTTGCGCAGCTTTCGTTAAGGTTTTCTATATAGATTTTTGCTTTTTTGTTGTTTTGAGAAACATTTTCGCTACGTTTGGTATTATAATGCATGTGGAATTAGTTCATATTTATTAACTGCTTATTGCGTTTTATAAACACTAACTTCATTTGTCTTATTTCAACTACTTACTTAAGCCGCCAGCCCGCTTCGCCTTCGCCTCCGCTTCCGCTTCCGCTTCCGCTTTAGCATTCGTCTCTGCCTCTGCCTCTGCCTACGCCTTCTTCTGGGTAACGTTCCATTGCCATAACTTAACATACACATTTCTTGTTATCGTAATACTAGTAAAAAAAATGACTTTATCCGCTTCTGTTCCGTTCTCAATATTTTTTTTTTTTTCGATTTTCTTATTTTTTTCTGGTTTGTTTAGACTGGCTTGCATGCCAACACCCTAATGCACAATTATTACTAGACAAAAAAACATAGTTCCGCTTACTAGCCTAAAGTTGTAAAGGTCTATAGAAAAACCCGATCTTCATATACTCCTTCCTCCTTAGGCTCCTTCTCGGGATTAAGTACATATCAGTGTTGTCCGGATTGCGGATTCCGAATTCCGAATTTCGGCTTTCCCTTCCGTTTTCCGGTCAACTGGCCATTGTTTTGGTTTGCTATGTTGTGTGGAATGTCTCGGTATCCTTTTGTTGGCTTAGTAGCGCTGCTGGTACTCGTGGTGCCAGCGATTGAAATCGATGTGGAATACTATAATCGATCCCGTCGAGAGTCCAGCCAGTAAGTACCTAAAGATACGGATGGAGTAAAGAAACGCAGGTCGTAAAGAGTTGGAATATTTGATAGAGTTTAGTGCTTGATTGGCATCAGCAGTGGTTAGTACTGGTAATTTCTGTTTAAATTTAAGGCTAAAACTGTCACTTAAACCTGGGAATACTTACTTCTGATCGTGGGTGAGGGCCAGGGAGCGAATGCCCGCGTTGCAGGCGGGGAAGGCATAAAGTGGTGCTAAATTGAAGGTGCGCCACACCTCCACAATGCCGCGGTCACCGGCGGTCATCAGATACTCGCCATCGCGCGACAACAGCATGCACTGCGGATGAACAAAAACCAAAAAAACCAAAAACATTTAGGTAAACACCAAATACCCTTTAGCAGTCTGAAAAGTTAGAGGTGGTGCAAAACCCACCTGTAGATTGTCGTTGTGCGTTTCGTGGCGCAGCTTCTTGCCGTTTATGGTGTAGGCCGCCACATTGCCCTTGTCATAGTTGATGACAATGAAGCCCTCACGGGACATGGTGATCAGTTCCGGGGAGTTGAACTCCGCCGGAGGATCCAGCGAGCGCAGCAGGTCCCCGAAGGTGGTGTGAATCAGCACAGGTCCATCTGGAGGGGGGAAAACCGATAGCCCGTTGATTGGGTGCCACCAAAACCCCGAGAATTTCCCCGTTTTACTCACTTGACGATCCGGAGACCACCAGGCCCAGTTCGGCACTGATAACCACCGAGGTCACCGCCTGCTCGTGGCCCGTCAAGGTGGCCCTGGGCGTGGGCACATCCCCCTCGCCCACGATGCTCTGGGTCCTGGCATTCCAGTGCCACAGCAGCACCGTGCAATCCGCCGATCCGGAGGCAATATAGCAGTCCGAGGTGATGTTGCACTCGGACCTGGCCATGCAGGTGACCACGCCAAAGTGGCCGAACACGATCTGCACGATTTTGGCTGTGGCATTAAGGGGTTAAGAGGATTGGGAAGGGGAAGATATCGTTAGGAAAAGTCCATTTGGGGTCTTGATAAGCAAATCCCATAGTTTGGTGCTATACAACTCACCTGTCTCTGTGGCAAACACCCGGAAACTGTTGTCCCAGAAGCCGCAGGCTATGAGGAATCGACTGTCCACCGTGGTCACAAAGCAGTTGGAACGGATTTTCAGCATTTGACTGAAATTGTCACCCAAATGCCGACGGCTCGCGGCATTGCTGTTGTTGTTGGTGCCATGAACAGCTGCAAACAAAGAAAAAACAAACGAAAATGTACATTTAAATCTATACCTTGACAATTGGCAATCCGTGAGGTCGAGATACTTACCCAGCACCGGATCGATGGTGAGCGGCTGATTGGAGCCGGGGGACTGGGGCGACTCCGCGTAGCTGGGACTCTGGACGGAGGCGGTGTAGTTGCAGTTCCATCGGTTCACAGCAAACTGGTGGCCCGCCGTCACGGTGACCACGGATGGCAGCGACAGCTGCGGATACGTGTTAGCCGAAATGTGGATCACCGGCGAGTTCTGGTAGAACTTGAGCATCTGGCAGAGATCCTCGGGCATGGCACTGAACATCATCGGGGACAAGTGCATGGCAGAGCTGCGCGGCGGATGCGGCTCCATCAGCAGTTGACTCGGGGTCTGGCCGAAGTTACGGATTTGGTTTTCGACAGCCTCACGCATCACGGGATCGAGCACGCCGTCCAGGTCGACGCTGCCCTCGTAGGTGAGGTAGTAGAACACATTGGTGGCCCGGATGGCCTCCGGCCCGCGTTGCTTGTAGCCGAATATCAAGTCGATCCACTGGTGCAGCTGACAGGACACAAACTCCGACTCCAGGGCCATGCGATTGATGCGCACAAACTCCTCGGGGCTCTTGGCCCACGGCGGCAGCTCGATGTCGTCCACCAGAGCGCCATCCTCGCGGTGGCCCAGCCGATAGCCGGACGAGTTGTAGAACATTTCGGGTAGGAAGTACCACTCGGGTATCAGTTCCTTCACATCCGATGTATCCCGCTGGCAGTTCTTCCACGAGAGCGACACCGAGCTGAACAGTCTGTCCGGATAGTCGAACTTACCGCCCTGGAGAGCCAGGAACATGGTGGTGAACGGCTCCACCCGCACCAGCCAGTTCAGGGTGAAGGCCGCCGTGGAGTAGTGTGTGCCATAGTGGAAGGGCGGAATCGTATCGCTGTCCCAGCTCTCGTAGCGCTCCTCGAAGTAAGCCCTACGCGACGGATTCAATGCGCCGATGGGCTTCGACAAGTCCCTGTAGTTGGAGGGCAGACTGAGGTCCAGATCCTTGGACTCGTAGTTGGTCAGCACCCACGGGAATATCGGGTACTGGTTCAGGTCGTTGTAGGTCCTGCCGGCGATTGTGTTCAAGAACATCAGATACTCAAAGTTGCTGATCTCGCGACGCTGCCACTTCTGGGTCATGTTCGAGTTCCTCATCAGCTGGCGGGGCGACATCATGGATGCCCTGCGGGTTTGCGGTATCCCGTACTTGATGCCCACACCCACGCGGGGCAGGGCCTTGATCACCTTCTTGACGGTGTGCTGGTCGGGGAAGGCGAACAGGATCGACGTCCGGCTGGCCAGGAAAATCTCCAGAGCCACGTTCTGGAGGAGGTACCGACGCGAAAAGATCGCCCGCACCTCGGAGAAGTACCACTTGCCGTGCAAATGGTCGCAGTACTTGAGCACTTCGGTGTCAATCTTCTGGAACTCGGGGTGCTCCTCGTCCACCTCAAAGAACATCTCGGTGGAGGTAATGGACACGGTGCCAGGAGCCACCAGTCCGGGGGCAATCAGGCGCGCCTTGGTGCTGATGTTAACCGGGCCCGTGAGATCCAAGTCCAGTTCACGGTCTTCGATCAGCAGCTCCGCGTCGTCCAGCAGCTCTCCGTTGTGTTGGCCCGAGGGATGGGCCCGCGACACAGCGATCTGAGTGTGGAACTCATCGCGCGTCTGGAGGATGGCGTCCTCCGGGCCTCCGTTCTCCAGGGCGGCCTTCAGGGTGGCCTGCGGGTGCGAGGATCCGCGCGGATTCTGCACCATTCGCTTGCGGCGACGAGCATCGTCCTCCCAGGCGTCCAGCTTCCAGTACGGGCTCTTCTGCAGGGCCCCAATGATGGCTCCGCCTCCCGAACTGGTCGTGGTGGTGGAGGCATCGCCCCAGGCCCCGTGGCGATTGCACATTATGTTCCGGACCTTCTCCAGCAGGCGGCTGGCGATGACATTATCCCTGCGACGGGCGGCGGTGATGAGGTGGTCGCACATCCGCTCCTCCTCGCGGCGCTCGAGCAGCGTCTGGGCACACTGGGACTCAAAGTCAGCGTGCTTGAGGACATCGTCGGCCCGCATGCGGTTCAGTATGAACTCCGCCTCGTTGGCCACCCGGACAATGTGGTCCTTCATGGCATGCGACAGCAGTCGTCCCTCGTTTATCAGCTCGATGAAGGCCAGGCCGGCGTGCTTCTGCAGACTGTTCTGCCATTCCTGGGAGCAGAGCAGCATCACCAATTCCACCACCGAATGCGAGTTCTTGAAGGTGGTCAGGCCCTTGCCCTCCATCAGCAGCTCCTGGCCATGGGAGCCCACCAGGGTCTTGGACAGGAATGGTGCAAAGTCCACCATGATTTCGCGGAGCAGCGGGCACACTGGTCCCAGGGCAATCTCCAGTTTTTGCGTCAAGCTAGCCTCCCGGGAGGGGGTTGTCAGCGGCAGCTGGGCCACCAGGGCGGGCGCCTTCATGGGCAGCTCCTCGGCGCGACTACGCTGGTTGGGAACACCGCCCAAGCCGCCTTGATTTTGGTTGGAGTTGACCCCGGAACCGGGATAACCATCGGGCACCCGGACCACCGAAATCTCCGAATCCGGTTTGTCGCCTCGCTCGGAGCCGGCATGGCCCAGTTGAGGATTAATACCCACCTGCTGCTGCTGCTGCTGTTGCTGCTGCTGGTGCTGCTGGGCATTGTGCTTGTCCTGGCCGGGATGCGAGGCATCCACCAGACCAACGACCATTCCGGCACTGGCCGCCTGAACGGCGGCATCCTCGTTCAGGTTCACATCCGTCCAGCTCTCGTCGTTCGAATGGCTCGGCTTGTGGTCGTCGATGAGGATCTCGCTGGAGGACTCCACCTCCGGCACCTCGTTCTCCGTGGAGTTCATGTTCAGGGAATTAACATCCGAGTCGACGCTCTATTGGGGGGTTTTATCGTAGATTTGTTTGGGTTAGTTGGTTCGGGAACATAAGCAGGCAATCAAAATATGCATGGATTTTCGGGGACAGAAGAGCGCAATCAAAATGAGGACCCACTTTCGGGTGGGTGTTACACTCGGCGAAAACAGGGGCAAATGTTTACAAATGGTGGAGTGAATTCAAATGAAAAGTGTCAAGGTGATTATTACTCTCTATATACTTTCTACACATTTACAAACACATTTTCCTTTGCTATTTTCTTAGCTTTACCAATAGGTACTTCTAATATTTCTCCAAGTGCAGGTCGCTCGCTTGTGGGTTTTGATGTATGCCTATCATTTGCACATTAATTATGCACATTGGACTATAAATCAAAATTCCCAAGCACTCGCCTCCCGGGGCCTTCGTCCGTTTTGTCAACACATGCATTTGTCATCTGCTCGACCCCGGGTTATTCGATGACCCCACCCCCGTCCGGTCAGAGCGTAGCGCCTCTTCGGGCACAGACGAACCGAACCCCCTTCCTCACTGTCACTCATCGCCGGCGATGGCGGCGACAGTTTGTCAAGTGATTTGCATAAAAGTAGTCCAGATTCGCTCAAACTCAAACAACTCAAACTCAAACCCAACCCAGCCCAAACCCCAGCCCCAGCTTGCAGCCTCCAGCCCGAAACCGAAGCCCATTTCCCCCTGGTTTTTGTTTTTGCCGCAAATTCGGGCATTAGGCGAAATGGAACGCACCGAAATGGAACGGAATGGGTCCGCCAACGTTGCTGGGATGGGTTACGGGTAACGGGAACGGGAACGGGATCGGACAGAAATGGAACACGAATGAATCTCCGGGCATATGACAAATTTTGTTAAGCGTTTGACAAATGTCAGCTGTCAGACACCGCCACTCAAACAGAAACACAAACACGCGTGGCTGTGACACACGCGTATCCGTAAATGTGCGTGTACGATGTCCGTTGCCCGGAGGATCTCAGTCCCTTGGCCTCCGTCCGTAGCTGTCGGAGGTGGAACACGGAAAAGCCAGAACGAGCGCACAGCTGTTGCGGGTGTGTGGCCTCAGCTTGTTATCAACATGAAATCAATCGCCTTTGTTTGCCCTCGATGGCACGATTTTATTCGGGGGGCCTTTAAAAAGGCATCTTTTATTAATATATTCTAGCTTTATAGAAAAGAGTCCCGGTATGTTTCCTTTGTGTGTAACCAAGCAATTTCTTTTTGTTGAACTTTAAAGTTTTATGTTGGAGTTATTGAACAAGTCTTTCTTTTAGATTTTCCACAGGTCTCTCCTGTAACTAATGCTACTCCCTAAATTAAGGACCACATTCAGAAGGAGCTACATCCACAATCCACTCTGAGAAAGAGTCTGCAAGTAAGT